>JAMKCH010075356.1:0-14789 GCA_023653785.1 Ophioderma brevispina
AACCATTTACACCACGTGGGCCACTTGCAAAGATGAAATGTGGACTTGGTCAAGAAAACAAAAACAATTGTTTTCGGAGAACTGCGCTTATACAGAATATATTAATCAGTTACCTGAATTTCTATTAAATACGACGTTTGTTCCGCTTTCTCTTTTGAGTTGGCCCACACATTTTAAAAAAACGATATTACAAGAGAGCAAAACAACGCCAACAACTCAAAACAAAAAGTAAAACAAAACTAAGCAAACTATGATAAAAATGAAAACTTGGTTCCCGCCGAGACTTGAACTCGGATCGCTGAATTCAAAGTCCAGACGTGCTAACATTACACCACGGGGCACTTGCAAAAGTTATTGGAATGTGGACTTGGTCAAGAAAAACCAAAACCAATAAAACAATTGTTTTCGGGAACCGCTTACATGCAATATATTAATCAGACTTACCTGAATTTCTATTATGTACGACGTTTGTTCCGCTTCACTCTATTTGAACTCGGATCGCTGGATTCCAAGTCGAGAGTGCTAAACATTACACCACGGGGCCACTTCCAAAGTCGGAAATGTGGATGGTCAAAGAAAAACCAAAACACTTGTTTTCGGGAATCGCTTACATGCAATAGATTATATCAGTTACTTCCTGAAGTTATATTAGACTTCTGTCTGACGTCTCGTAGATGTCAAGGTCAGAAAATACCTTTCAAAACACAAATATGAGCCTTGTGCACAAGTGATTGAATTTTATACAAAAATAAACAGATGGTAAGGAGTTGTAATTGTGTTCAAGCATTGGTATGTCCAAACAACAACATTACATAAAATTACACACAATATTTAAGATTACATGTATACTTAATTGTAAACAAGACTGTCCATTAATCTCCACAAGAAGCGTTCAGTTCAACGATGATGATATGTCTCACAGCGGAGACTCCAAACGTACAGCATGCAAAGTCACGCTTATAAAATCTAGTAATTTCCATGGACTCTTCTCGTCCTGACGATAAATTTGTCCGCATTTCAAGACGACAAGGTTATAAGTCCCTCGACGACACTGATTGTCCCACAGTATATCAGTCAAGATATAATCACCACGATTCTATCTGTCCCCCCCCACAATTTGGAATCCTAATTTTGATTCCCAGCCACTGTCGGCTTCAAAGACGACAGTGGAATAATTACACCCTCTGCTCACATGCAATTGAAAATATAATAAATCATTGCACTGTGTGGCGCATGAAGCTACCATTATGTAGATAAAACTAGCTATAACCATACTGATAGCTGATTGCAACTGCTGACAATTCTTCTGTCCAGTTTTCCTTCCTATCTACACAATATTTCATAAAGTTCCCAAGTCTTAACAATAACATTTGCCCCCCCAAGCATCATGCATAAACATTATAACCTTACACTAGCTGCCCAATTGAAATTCACCCTCCGAATTACATCACTTGACATATATACTCTATGGGGAAAATTCCCTGATCTTCCAATGGTTTTTATCTCAAAGCATTAACATTTGACTCAGTTACTAATTTTTAGCATTCTTGGGGAATTCCCATTTCTCCCTTGTGCAATCTAACAGGTTCATTTTCAAACAACTCTAGGGATATTTCCCCGTTTCTCTCTTTTTAGTACACACAGTACTTTTCCAGTGGAGAAATCTTTTCTCAAATAAAATTGAAAAATATATTTTTAAAAGTTTAATCATAAAAATGGAGACTATATAACATCCTCTCCCTTAAAAGAAAATTTGAATGAAATGAAAATTTTCCAAAATCTGGCTTTATACCTAACCATTTTGTGGTTTATTTACATACATTTTTCCCAGTGCAAATTTTAAACTTTAATAATGTTCGTTCATTGCTGCCTTCATCTATATTACATAAAGTTGTAATATCAAATTTCTGAACAAATTTAGGCAGCCTCTTGACAAGGCATCAGCCAAGACATGTTCTTTTCCTTTGATATGTATTATGTCCAGATTGTATTCTTGTAGAGTTAAACTCCACCTAACAAGCTCTGATTTGTTTTTCATCTTGTGGATGAAAGTCAACGGATGTGATCGTGTACACTAGAACTGGGTGCACTGTGGTAATTACTCAACACTTCAAAATTTTCAATGACAAGTAACAATGCAAGACATTCTTTCTCAATTGTTGGTAGTTTTTCGTGGTTGTCAAACTTCTTTGAGAATAACATACAGGATGATCTACATCATTGTCATCTCTTGCATGAGAACTCCACCACAGCTCCCTCACTGGCATCAACTTCCAACTTGAATTGTTTCTGAAAGTCTGGAGCAATCAAAATTGCGCATTCAGCAAATAGATTTATTTTCTCAAACGCTTTTTGGCATGTTCTGACAAACAAATTTTGCGTTTTTCTTCAGAAGGTTGGTCACGGACACGCAATTTCTGAGAAATTTGGACAGTAATTTTTTGTAATACCCGCCATACCTACGATTGCATGAGATCTCTTTGCTTTGTGGTGTTGTGAATTTCTCAATTGCTTCAACTTTTGCAGGGATTGGCCTAATTTGCCCTTTTCCTACAATGCCCCAAATAGTACATTTCAATGGCAAAATTCAATTTTCACGCAGAATTCACAGTCCAACCTGCCTGAGATAATTTATCAAACAATTGATGTAGCTGTCTCAGTGTTCTTCCCATTTTTCACTGTACCCAAGGATACATCGACATAGGGCTTCACAATTTTTCCTATGTCTGTGGCCACTACCTGTTCACCTAATCTCTGAAAGTGTTGCGGCGAATTTTGAGACCAATCCCATTCTTTTGTATTGGTATAGGCCATCGGTCGTAGCCAAAGGCTGAAATTTCTTTGGCACGGTCAGTGAGGGGAACTTACCAATTCCCCCTTCCAATCAAATTTGCTAACAAATTTGCAATTTACAACTCTAATCTATGGCATCATCAATCCGTGGGATCGGATATTGAAATCGGTTTTTGGAACAGAGGTTGAACTTTTTCGACAATCTGTGACACATCGAATTAACCATCAGGTTTGGGAACCATAATACATGGGGAACTCCATTCATCATTGCTTTGCTCTACTAGTCCCATTGTCTAACATGTATTTCAACCTCAATTTCTGATATGTCCAACTTGATTGTATTCACCCTATAAGGATGTTGCCTTTACAGGCTCGGAGTCCCCACATCATTCATGGGTTATGACAGTGGCTCACTGGTACATCCGGAAATATGTTTTTCCCCACTCATGAATTAAATCTTTCAATTCACCTTGTTGACTTTCTGGGAGATGCCTAATTTCTTTGTCTAAATTGGCAAGTATGTCAGATTTTGCAATTTTGACACCATAATCATTTTCTGTGCTTACAGTGTTGTCGGTGTTCAGGTACGGACTCTGTTATGTCATCATTTGTACACTCATCACTACCTCTGGATGACACCACACAAGCAGGTTTAACATTCTCATCTCTTCATTATCTCTTTGACATATTTGTTACATACTGTCTACTTTTACTTTTCTTGATCACATATCAAGGTCTCCCACTTTGTTCTCATCTCATATGGTCCAGAAATACTTCGCTTGCAAAGTATGCCCTTGTATTGAAAAATCCTTTTCACCTGGTTTGAATCCTCTGTTCCTGGCCATCTTTGTCATCTCCATATGGTCCAGAATCGTCGCTTGCAAAGGATGCCCTGTATTGAAAAAACGTTGTCACCTGGTTTGAATACTCTGTTCCTGGCATCTTTGTTTTCATGTTTGCCTGGCTCTGTTTGAGATTTTGTTTGGCAACTTCTGTGGCTCTTTGGAGCCTGTGTATGAATTGAGACACATAGTCTAACAAACATCAGGCTTTTCACACAACCACTTTTCTTTCAGTAGTTTCATTGGTGCCCTTACTTTGTGACCAAGCACCAGCTCAAATGGACTGAATCCTAATGTCTCTTGTAGCCTCCCGGGTAGACTAACAGAGATGAACTCCCTCATCCCATCCCTCTCAACATTCAAACAATAGGTTTTGATCATTGTTTTCCAATGTTTGGTGGTACCTTTCTAGGGCCCCTGGGAGCTGGTGGGATGTGAGAACTGTACTGGGAAATTCCACTGGTCATCACTTGTTGAACAAACCTGCATGACATTTGATCCTGATCAGACTGAATTGTTTTGAAGGCCTACTAGGTTAAACTTTGTTAGAGATTTCACTATACTCTGGTGCCCTAATATTTCTCAAGGATATAGCCTCAAGTAATCTTGTGGAAGCACACAGATGGCAGTAAATACTGATTTCCTGACTTGGTCTTTGGATTGGTCCTACGCATCTATTACACCCTACTAATGGCCATCAAAGCATGGTATTGGTGCAAGGGAGCAAAGTATTTTTTGATGGGCTTGCCCACCATTTACATGTGTGACCGTCGGACAATACTCATACACATCTTTTCTGAGTGTAGGCCACAAATGACTCCAAAAAAAAAAAAAAAAAAACTAATTCTGTCATGTGTGTCTTTCTCACATCTAAATGTCTGCCATTGGACTATCTGGGCCATACCTATCACTTCCCCATGGTTTGCAATAAATTTGTGCACAACCTTCCGTCCCTCATCTACATTCCATCAGTGCCGCCATTTTTGTCATGAGGACACCATTTTGCTTGTAGAAACATAAAGGAATTTGCTCGCTTCCGGCTGCGTCCATGCCCTCTCACCTAAGTTCCTAAGTACTGGGTCACTGCGCTGTCTCATTTAGCCAGCTTTGTCATGGCTTAAAGTGTCCCTTACAGTCCCTAACTCTATCATGCTCAGCGGATGGATTTTCATTTTACCACCTGTCACTTGTTTGTGCTTCAGGGGGCTGGATTTTCACAACAGGCTTTAGTCTCCCCTGAAGAGGTAAGAGTGACCTCTAATTCCTCTAACTTTGAGAGAAAATTATGCTCTAAATTTGGGACCAAGTCATCCTCGACGCTCTTCCAATGGATAACGAGTATTTTGACGCATCACCTGCTCACTGTTTCCTGTGAGGCTTTTCTGGTCATTGACCTAGTTACGGCACATGCTGGGAAAATTTCATTTTCCTCATCAAACTTATCCACTGTAAAGGGCACCTGGGAAACTATGGATCTGTGATACTTTTCCCCCCTGCCAAACCATTCCCTAAACAACATGGAACCCCTTTTAGTGGGAGTTCTTGTCTAACACCAATTGTGGACAGACTTCCAGAAACCAAATCTGCAGATTTCAAATTCATTTTGTGATGAAGAGGGGGACACTAATCCAATCCATACCTATCCCCTGAATCAATGCACAGGTTCCTGGAGAACTCTCAATATCAAATGGAAGTTCATCTTCAATATCATAGACTGTGCGCAACACGTGTCCCACATGATTCTAATGGGTGTTTGATCTAAACTATCCACTGAACGTGACCAAAATCCTCCAAAACAAAAAGTTTTGACACTTTTCTGTGTCAATTCCCTTTGCAGAATTTCTGGTTTTGAACAGAAGAATAAACTTTTGACCTCAAGTTTCAAGTTTTCGTTTCAGTTTATTTCCAGAAATGACATATATTAAAAAACACTAAAGTATAAATTACATGGAGGGTGACGAAATGAGCAAGCTCGTATAAGGACGGCCACCATATCACAGCGACAACCATTGAATAAATGACGATACCGGTGCAAGACAAACAGGACGAGACAGATGCATGAATGTGGGATATTCATGATACAATTAGTATATACAATTTAAATACATAATATAGTTTACATAAAATGAGAGACATATATTGTTGGCAGATTAGAGTCATAAGCTAAAACAAGATATGTCTTGTAATGTTTCTAAACTGGGGAAGAGTACGGAATGTTGAATATTATCCGAGATTCCGACGATAGAATTCCATAGTATAGGCCCATGATGGAGTATCGTATTCATTGCCAGATTCGTGTTAAAGTGAGATTGGCGTAATGAATGAGCGGCCCTTGTGAATAAATTATGATAAGAAAATTCATGCGAAATATGGTGTTAAAGTTTATAGGAAGAACGTTGTTGAGAACAATTGTACATAAAAAATCGCCCTTCTGCATTCTATGATGTCATAAAATGGTAAGAGCTTTAATGGTAAATAAAGGTAAGGAATGAGCAAGCCAGTGGGAACCAGTGCATAACCTCATGACTTTCTTTTGCTTTTGTAATATTAGTATTCAAGTGCAGCGTCCATCAGCCCAAAGATATTACAAAAGTTTAGGTAAGGGAAGTACAAGGGTGGTATACAAAGTATAAAGAATATCATGTGGTAGACAAGTTTTAATCGAAATAAAATACCAGTTATTTGTTGATAATAATTCTTAACAATATTAAAAAAAAAAGGATCCTTTTTTTTTGGGGTTATTCCAGTAAGACATTCATCAATGAAAATGCCAAGAATGTGTCACGGAACCCTTTTAATTTCATTGTTATAAAAAAAAACCAATCCAGAACCTGAATATTGTGATATTTCTATTACTGGATTGTTTCTGAAGACAACTATATGGTTTATTAATATTTAAGCGACATTTTGTTTGATGTTAAAACACAAGATGAAATTCCTTGAAAGTCAGTTTTTTTAAATGAGATTATAAATTACGATGGGATATAATTAAATTTGTATCATCAGAAACATTTATAAAAAGACATCTTCGTTGATGAAGAAAAAAATATAATTAACGTAAAATAATAAACAAAAGGAGGGCCAAGATAGAGCCCTGTGGCACACAGTAACGGACGTGATTAGTATTTGATTTAAGATTATAAGACACAGATTGAGTTCTATATGTTAGTGTTTTTGAAACCTCGGGGCTACCACCGCGGAACCATCTAATAGCGAAGTTATAAAGAAGAATGTCGTGGCTAATGGTGTCAAAAGCCTTCGAGAGGTCCAAAAGAAAAAGATACCCAAAACATGATTTTTCTTGTTAAGATTAGTAATTAATTTCATGTATGCTTCCAAAACTGCCATATAGGTAGGATAGTTCTTACGAAAAACCAAAGTTGAAGGTGGGGTGCAGTCATATAACGCGGATAAAATTATAAAGCCTGTTATGAATTAGTCGTTCAAAGATTTTAGAGAAGGCCAGAAGAACAGAAAAGACCAGAAATGGAGGTAATTTTTGAATTCATTGGCATCATCAGAGTTGAAATAGGAATAATTTTGCAACTTTAAGCTGATTAGGAAAATACAGTGTTTGTTATTGATAAATAAAGATTGAAGGAAAAGGGACAGCAATGAATGTAACACTTTAATGATACTGGTTTATTTCACAACTGGGACTAGAGTTGGATTTAAGTGTATTGCAGACTCTTAATCTAATTATAATCAGCGGGTTGAAAAAAAACAAAGAGTCAATGTTGTCTATTGTATTCAAATATCAAGTAAAATTAACATCGGAAGTAGGGATCGTACTTGCCTGATCGGGGCCTACATTTGAAAAATATTTAGTAAATCCACAGACTTGATTTGGGATCTGAACAGTATTGTCATTTATTCTAAAATTAGAGGGGAGTGTATTTTGGTGGGCACGTACAAAAGTAATCGATTAATTGTCTTCAGTTGTAATTATTATGGTTGTGCTCATAAATTGGTCTTTGTAATACTGTTTTTGGATTTCTGATTAGAAGGGTAAGGACATTACGATATCTTGTAAGTTTAGTTTTATGCATTATTTAACATCACAGAAATTTAAATATATTTAAAAAAAATAAAAAAAATAAAAAATTTTTTTCCAAAAATATTGGATTGGGTTATCCAAGGTTTACGAGGTATTCGCGATTTTGAATTATAATTGATGGTATACGACGAGGGAAATAGTGTTATAATTATAAAGTTTGTTATTTTATCTAGGAAAGTATTATAAGCAATCTCGGGTGAATCTTCATTCAAAAAAAAAACCCAATATACATTTTGGAAGATATTGTAAAAAATTGCATGTCGCTGAGTAAATGAGCGAGACGGTAGGTTATTATGGTCAGAATGCTTTATTGAATAGAAACGGTAATTGGAAAAAAAGGCGGTAGTGGTGGTGGTGCGGGGTCGTACAGTAATATCAGTAAGAAAGATCACAGAGTTTATTTTATGTGTTTAATAAAAGTCGTGAAGTGAATGAAGATGTTGTCAAGAAGGGTTGCAGCGTGATACGTAATTCTCGTGGGCCTATCGATGAGAGGAAACATATTATTTATTTGAAAACATTAAGAAAGTCGTTGATATAATGATCCGAGTTATATTGGAGGAGGTATATGAAATCACCGATAGTAGCATGTTTTGTTTTCAGTAGTAATGTTGGTAAGACAATTTGCTAAGTCAGACAGAAATGTTGTTGATCAGATCTATGTGCAACGATAAATATTTCCAATTACTATGTTCTTGAGCTTATTATTAGTATATATAATACCCTCAATGAATATCATTCAGAGTGGTGCTTCTCAGCTTATGGTCTTATTAAATTAAGGTCAGTCTTTATTTTATAAGAGAGGAGTTGTGATATTAAAGTGCCACACCACTACGACGTCTACTGAACGAGGGTATGGATTATGTATAATTATCAAATATGAATTAAGTAGATTGGTCATTTTTGTACCAGGTTTCTGAAAAGGCAAATTACGAAAATGCATGTTTAAGATTAGATAGCAAAACATTAATGGATGGAATTCATAATTTTTACTTAAACTGCGTCGTGCATTGATATTGATGAGAAACCCCACGTTAGCTGAATATTGAGTCAGTTAAGGAGTCATAAACGTACGGATGAACAGGACTTGTTAATATTAAATTCATTTAAATATCGTTTACCATTATTACAGGATTGTAAGAGCATCATCTAAAGATAAGGATTCAGTTTTAAGTTAAGAAATGGTTAAATTCAATCGAGTTATCAAAAACGAGTGAAGAAGCAAAAACTAAATCATTATCATCCAAGTACTGGTTTGAAAGGAAATAAGTCCCAGTACAGTTGAAACATAACCGATTTTCTCAATAGCGGTATAGATACAACGAATATGATAATTAAATTACAAGAAGTTACAATAGGCTTACCAAGTTGATGAGGGTAAAATATTCTTATTACAAGTATGCATTGAGTAAATTACTATTTGCCATGAAAAGCCAACATCAACAAGTAAACACAGAATTTCAATGAATACTGAGATCAATAACACCATTATGTCATATTTTTAATTGTCAGTTAGTTCAGGTATGTACCAGACGAACTTAAAGTTGCTCGTGTCGTACCTATTTATAAATCCGGTGATGTTACATTATGTAACATTATCGTCTATTTCGGTTTATCTGTGTTCTCCAATTTGAAAGTTCTTCATAAGAGGACTTTATAATTTCTTGTTCGTCATAATTGCTTCACAATTGTCCAATTTGGCTTTAGAAAAAAACTCTCCTCATACATGGCACTATCAAAGCCACGATTTAGATAGATTGCTGCAGACATGCCAATAAGTTAATGTACAAGGGGAATTTTATTGGACCTCTCGAAGCATTCGACACGATGATCATAAACATACTTCTTACTAAATTGCTCAATTATGGTGGTCCGAGGTGGGTAGTGCCTTCGAGTGGTTCAAAAGTTACTTCCAAAAGAAACACAATATGTTGTTTAATAATTGCAAATCATCACATCGTAACATAAATAATTGTGGGGTCCCACAGGTTCAGTTTGGGCCCTTTATTTTATATTGTCATAAACGATATTGATCTCATCTGAATAAAATGTACTTTCGTAATTATGATGATGTACTAATATATCGTTCACATCACCTTCCTGAATTACTTACTGTGTGAAACCTGGAATTAAAACATCTCTCGTTTGGTTTTAAAGCCAATAAGCTGACGTTAACACGAAACAGACCATTACTTTTTAAAACAGCATAGTAGCTAATCGTGTGACAATGATTTCAAACATTTGAATTGATGGTGTTAACATTTCCAGGGTTACACACACCAAAGGTTTTTGGGTGTACTTTTGATTGACTCTTAACCTGGCTAAAAACATACTTCAAATATTGTCAACATATGTCAAAGCATGTGGTGATTTGTATCGCCTCAAAGTATTCTCCCTTCAATAGTTACTCTTCATTATAAATACTCTGGGGCTCCCCCACCTTACTTTACTGTAATTTAATTTGGGCAGACTCTAATATTCCCCAATCTTCACTTAGTTATCGTAAACAAAAAAGAAGTATGAGACTCTGTTCAATTCCCAATTGGCTTGAGCACACACCTCCTTTAAGAAGTTTCATTCTCTGGACCATTTACGATATCAATCATAAAAAACTTACTCTTTGTTCCTGTAGTACAACTACACATCCAATAACCTTCATGATATATGTACAGAGTATTTATTCGAACAATAGATTCAATCATAAGCTCTACCCCACGCGATATCATCTTTATACGTCCTTATAATTTCACTAGGATCTTGGCGAGAAACACTAAAAAATCAAGGTCCTTTGATTTGGAATGCAGGAAAATGAGTTTAAGAATGCGAAATCATTTTATATATTTAAAAGAAAACTTAAGTCACATTTCTTGTCATATTACCAGTAAATTGTGGATTTCTAATCATGGCTTGACACCCACAAAATGCCACAATGAGTAATTTGTGGCAATTTGTGGCAGTTACAACGATATAGAATCCATATTAAAAATGTTGCGGTATATCAACCCCCGGTCACATGCGAGTAGGTCCAAGATGGAAGGTGTAAAAAAAAAAAAAAAAAAAAATTTGTTGGCCACTTTTTGTGGATAGGATGTACTCATATTATTTTTTATAAAGGTGGCGTGTTCCGATAGTCTTTGGAAAACACGCCCTGTTTGACCGGAAGTAGTATCGATTATGATATCAGAGTAGGTTCAATCATTCCCAGGCATAACAAAAACAAGTCGCCATTTTAGGATGACCAGCAATTGGCTCTGCACTGGCATTATTGCTTCGACCATCATAACCTCAAGTTTTGTTTTTGTTTTCCATGGTACTCTAAGTGGGTGTATGTGAAGGTGAAGGGCTCTCATGTCGGGTGGAGAGCGCAATACAAATAAAATCGGAACAAGAACCTTTAATTTGTAAACACTATTTATCATTTGCCATATATGATTGATGGTCACGAAACTGCCTGCACGCTTTTACGTCTAATCTTGTCCTGTCTAGTCCCGTTTAACACTAGTACGGTCCTGTCCTTTGTTTGTAGTTGTCATGTCAATGTAGGTAGGGATTATTATTATTAAAGCTTTCTGTAATTTTGGGTGCACCATATATTTCGAGCTGTCTGCTTCTTATGGTTCTCCCCACCATCGATTTCGTTAAATGCTTTGTATTTTTATGATGTTGGTGAAAATAAACTGAAAAACTGAAACTGAAACTGAGATTTGAAACAGAAGGCGGGTTGAATCAATTTAATCGATTCAAAGTGTTCAAATTACACACCATGATGGACAAGCATATGTTTGATGGCATTAGAGAACTACGGGTGAATGAGTGGATCCACGAAGTATTTGTAGTATATTTAATACCAAGCCAGTGTATATAGAATTAAGGATTGGGTATTAAAAGTGAGTGAATGGATCACGCCCCAGTAAAGACACAATATGGTGTTATGTATTTTACGACCAGATACATTCCACGTCACTCTTCTGAGCCGCGAATCACACATTGCGAGCGGTTATGGCCCATTATCGCATTCAAAACCTCCAAACAGATTTACAATTGTCAGGGTGTAATAGTCAGGCCGCTTCTTCAGGATACCAGGCCTAAACATGTTACAAACATTGCGGTAACTGGTCTAATGATAAGTGAGCCGAGAACGCGATTCGAGAGAGGGCACATCGCGTGGAAAAAAAACAAAAAGTCAGATGGTTCCTAACAGTTGCGTTTGCATTTCCATTACTCCAAAAAAATCTGCCATCATAACATTTGCACTTTTTGAGATATTAAATGTCGCATGATAGAAAACATTAAATATAAAACAAAACTATGGCGTATCAAAGCCGGCACAGGCACATTTAAGAGACGGTGAAATTTTTAAATTTGCTCTCAAATTATAATCCCAGGCCCCGGAAAAAAAACAGATATTCACACAAAGGAATATCATGACCATAAAAACATGTTGCCGCATAAAGGACATCCAGTGAATAAGCCGACATATTTGGGGTTTTCCCTAACTCAGCAGCTATTTGGTATTACATAATAAAAAACATAATCAGACACATACTCAACCGGGTAAACAGGGACGAAGCCGAGAGAATCAACTCCAGCGCGCGTCTTCCCATCCTCTGTCTGCTGAACAAACGGAACTAACAAAACCTATGGTTGACTCATTTTTGGCTCTCTCCATTTGGGGGATAGCCATGTATCTCCCACCACCGGACATGGTAGGTCCTGGTTCTTACGTGATTGCATGTGACTGTGATTTGGGTCCCACCCCATGGTTTTGATTAGCACCATTACTTCTTTACTCCCCTTTTCATGGGAAACTGACTGGGATTTCCTCGGAGTGCTAACAGAGCTGCTCTGTTTTGAACCCGACCTCAGTCGTTGTACGGTTTACTAGTAAATTCTTGGCTAGGCTTACTATTATGACTTAGTTTGTGAGTCCAAAGCATAGTCGCCGGCCTTTATGGCCTCTGCTGCACGCAAACTGTCAACTTTGTTATTTTCACAAGAGTGTTTTGATATCTGAATGTAGACACTGTTTGAATCTTCACTAACATCAACTCCCGAAGTTGACCAAACTTTGCCCGAATTTTTTGAGAGAAGCCAGCGATCAAACATTGTTCCTTTACACGGGCAAATTCAACGTGGTCTGGTCATCCTTTTCTGACCAGCACCAGGCGAATATTTTCGCGCATCAAAACCAGAGGGCTGAAGAGTCTGACGAGATAGCCTATTGTTTCAATTTTTTTACTAACGCTAACTGAGCTTCAAGCTCTTTTTGTTTTATCTGCATTTCAATTCCTTGGTTCATTTTCATTTGCCACTTTTCCTTTCTTTATCTTTGTCTTTTCAATTGCAATTCCATCTCTTTTGTGCATTCTTTTTGCATTGCCATTTTCTTTTTCCAATTCACATTTCCTTTTCTTTCGTTCTTTTGGATTTGCATTTTTCTTTTTCAATTCTAATTCCCTTTGATTTCAAGCGTCTTTTAACTTGACGGACATCAACAGGCCTGTTCCAGAAGTTCCTGAATCTTAATCCAAATAATGAATATCCCAAAATCTTCATGGCTAACGTTTCAATCAAACTATTTTTGATGAACTGATTTCTCGGCATTGTTTTGCCATCAAGTATAAACGCTTAGCTAGTTTCATTAACTCAGGCCTTTACAGCTCATCAAACTTCTCCCAAGTTATTTGCCTAATGAAACACTCAGGATTCTAAACTAGCCATTGTGATTGTACTTACAACACAATATACTAACTTGAACCAAACTACTGAGTAGTACATGTAATACACACAATTTTGTTGCAAAAAAATGTGCACAATGTTTACAATTTGATTCACACTTTTAATGTGTAAATTCTGAACTAAGGCTCAATTTATCTCAATTCAAATTCCCAAGGACGAGTCCCCAATTCTGTATACGTCTCGTCGATGTCAGGTCAGAAATACCCTTCCAACACAAATAAATGAGCCTTGTGCACATTGATCTGAATTTAGACAAATCAGATTTTTTAATGTTTTTATTTTTTTTATTTTTTGCTTTTTTTAAGTTTTTTATTTTTTTCTGTTTATAATTACATGTATACTTAATTGTAACAAGAATTCGCATTAATCTCCACAATAAGCGTTGCAATTTCAACGATAATATGTCCTCACAGAGAAGACTCCAACAATGACAGCATGCAAAGTCACGCTTAGAAATCCGCAGCTAATATGTCATTGGAATTCTAAGTTCTGAATATAACTTTTGTCCAGCAGTTCAAGACGACAAGGAACATAAGTCCCTCGACTGACACGAATATTCCACAGATATCAGTCCAAGATAATCACTACGATTTCTATCTGTCCACAATTTGGAATCCTATTTTGATTCCAGCACTTTCGGCTTCAAATAACGACAGTAGAAGAATTACAGCACTCTGCTCACATCGAATTGAAAATGATAATAAATCCTGTCACTGTGTGGAGCATGAATCTACCTATATTAGCTATAAACTAGCTATAACCAGTAGTAAGCTTGATTGCAACTGCTGACGATCTCTCGCCAAGTTTTGTCCTTCATATATATACCAATATTTCAAAAAGGTCCTCAAGTCATTAAAAATAGACAACCACAGCATCATGCAGAAACATACCTTGGCACTCGCTGACCAATTGAATTCACTATCCGAATCACACACTTGACATATAATGAACTCTATGGGGAAATTCCCTGATCTTAATGTTTTGATCCTCAAAGCATAAACAATTTTGACTAGTTACGGTAAGTTTTAGTCATTCTTGGGAATTCCCTTTTCTCCCTTGTGTAAAAAAAATCTTACATGTGGGCAATTTTGCAAAACCACTCTAGAGGATATTCCCCTTTCTCTCTTTTATAGTACAAAGTACTTTTCCCGTGAGAAATCTTTTCTCAAATAAATTGAGAAATAATATTTTTAAAAGTTTAATCAGAAAAAATGGTAGCTATATAACAGTAGACGTTTGTTCCGCTTTCACTCTTGACTGCACTTAACAAAGCGCCTATTACAAGAGGCAAAACAACTGAACCCACCTAAAAAAACAAATAAAACGAAACTAAGCGCCAAACTATTTTCAAAATAAAA
>JAMKCH010075358.1:0-21971 GCA_023653785.1 Ophioderma brevispina
TGCAAATTCATGTTTTTTTTTTTCCAGCAGCTAAATTTCATAAATCTCGGCGCCGGCCATTGTTCTTTGAATGCAGTATAACTGTATCTAATGTTTTGTAACATTTATTTTTTTCTCCAGAAGGTTGGGCCGACTCCTTTGGATGTTATTGGTGACTGGAAACCTAAATACACAATATCGATAAGGAAGCTGTACCATTAAAAAAGAGGGCTATAGAGGTCTATATTTAGCTTAGTTCTATTTTAACACCAGAGTTCACCTCACTTGAGCACTTCACCCTACCATAGTTCATAAGAGTAGACATTATTAATTAGTAAATTAATTTCACCATCTTGAGTGGTTTATATCTCACCTTGGTCTGGGAAGTATGCATCTCACGTCACATTAAAAGAGAGAGATAGGAATTTTTGAGGATTGCCATTTTTTTTTTTTCCCTCCACCCCCACTTTGCATTGCACGTATCGGTTGTAGAACTCTACACTGAGTAACTGGTCAAATGTTTTTGCACAAACAAGTACAAAGAAAACCCACTGTTTTGAACTTGGCTGCTATCTTAATCGTCCACAATAGAAAGCAGGCTTTGATTTTCCTATTGTTGCACAACAGAAAATTCTTAAGGACTATCAGTGATTTGTGTCAAATCAGAAAATTAAAATTATAAAAATATCATATTTTTGGCTGAATCAATTATACATTCAACATACCTTCAAAAGTATGACTGAAAACACGAATGAAGACCAAATTTTTAGGTCTTCCTGGCCATATGGACACTTACTACTTACTACCACATTAATTGGGATTCATATCTTAGAAAATGGTTATTTTTCTCATTGTTTTGTTTTTTTTTCCATTTTTTATTTTGAAACAATAATTATCCTCTACTTTAGACTACTCTGCAAATGTGGAACTTTTGATTCTTTTGGGTGGATCACTAATAGTAGTAGCACCTTTCATCATCATCTTATGATCTGATTACATAACCATGGCGTTTTGGGCTAAACTGCATGAATGATTGTTGTCACAAAACAAAACTTTTGGAGACTGGAAAACAATCCTTGAAATATAACTGAATTTGTATAGGCCTGATTGTGTAATTGTCACAAACCAAAGCTAGGAGAACTAGGGAATGATCCTTGACGGACAGTGCAGTGATGCATGTGTGGTGTAATGTCACAAAACAAACTTGGAGAACTAAATTCCTAATTCTTCCAATGGATGGAAAATTTTCTTGAATCTTGCACGCTATTCTTGTAATGTTTAGAAATTACTATTTTCTCTATTCGGAGAATGAGAAAATGCTGCTTTTACACCATGTAACTATATCGCTCATTAGCAGCGCTAGGTAGTAGATAATCTGGTTGCAAACCATTAAAAACAATAAAGGGGCAGCTTCTATAAAACTTTTGTGAATGAATCCCAATTTTAGACATCATTATTGGTTTGCATTTAAAACAATCTTGATGAAAAAATGCTGAATTTGGGATATGTTTAATAGTACAATTAATTTTCTTATTTCAATTTGTTGGAGAAAATCAACTTCAACTCCACTGGGAGGTTCTTTCTGAGATTTGGACGAGGCCATATAGCCCAGTCATGGGAACGCTGATATGAGTTTTTTTGGCCTGAAGATATGGTCCTGGAGCAGATATCTTCTATCTTCAACTTGTCTCCTATGCGCATTTCATGATTATGTGTTCGCTTTATTCTGGTTATGTCATTTATTAATTCCTGACAAAAGAAGAGATGCTCTGACACTTGGATTGCGTGGCATTTTCTGTGGGCGCTCGTCTGTCTCCAAAATTGTGGGTTCAATCCCCACTCCAGCTTAAATCTTAACTTTTCATTCTTCTTTTATCTTGGAGTCCAAGATTTTGATAAAAACCTCGGATTGGTGATTTGAAGTCGAAAATAGTGGAAGAGCTGCCTTATGCTTATGGTCCTGGACCCTAATATCGGGCCAGAATCACACATTAAACAATGAGAACACCCATGACCTTCATCAGTTGCCTATTTTTCCAGTTAGTGGTATGTTTCTTGTTTGGGTTCTGTATCTATTTGACTCATTTTGGTGTGGGAGTATTGAAAGAGGCCTGATCACCAACATCTGGAGGAGATACAATTGCTGGCTCATGTTTGGCAAATCACCTTGGCATACACTAAATAAATATAAATAATAATAATAATCAAGGTTTATTTTAATCTCCAATCGTGGCCTCATAGGCCAAATGGCTAGAGACTTTAACCACTTATAAGTACTAGACGAAACAATGCCAACTTTGTAGGCAGCAGCTTAAACAGCGCCATATTGCAACATTCACACCACTCAAACACACCCGGATGGGTAATGCAAGCTGTCACATGGTTCTTTGCCCATTTTCAAAATGAACCATTGAGACAGTGGCATTCAGGTTTTAATCAATAACTTCAAGACAAATCAAATCCCAATGGAGGTCCCGAATTAAAATCCAGCAGTGTGTCCACTGCAGGATTTGAACCGTGGACCCTTTGCTCCAGAGGTAAGCTCGCTAACCACTAGACCCACACGCCACCACGAATCTCCTAACTATCTGGAGTTATCAATAATGTGTATTGTCACCATAACAAGCTAAGGTAGCTATCTCATAAGAGCCGAGGCCTGCACTGATAGCTCGTACGGAAATTGTTCATTGATACAAGAATGGTGTAACCTACCAAGCGACGGGACTAGTCTCCCAAGAGCAAGGCTTTGCCACTTGAAATTGAATGTATCATGCAGTGCATGAGTGATTTTCACACAAACAAAGCTAAGAGACTAGAATATCCTTGACTCTACTACATTGATGCCTTAATCTCTATTGTCACAAATTAATCTTATGCACTCTGGAATAATCCTTTATGTAGCCTAGCTACACGCATGTGTGCAGTAATGCGGGGTGATGATTGTGTCCAAAAAACAAACTTAGAGATACCTGCACTCAATGTGTGTAGTCATTTTTTTTTACACACAACGCTCGAACCTAGTAAGAATCCTTGGCATACCTAACTAGGTGTGTGTGTATTGTTTTCTTTAATTGGCTTAATTTCGGGAGCCATTTTAACCACATTTTGGTTTATATCTATTTGATCACTGAGACTACCTGCAAAAATACCCTCTAAGCAATAGAATATTTCATTAAAAAAATACTGTCACTAATATTAATAATGGTACATGTTTCTTTTTTTGGACGACCTACTGACAAACTTGCTTTTGTTGGCCTTATGCTATGACCATACAGGCCAACCCCGAGGGCTGGTAAGTACTGTTGGCCCTTTTGTATGTACGGGTAGACTTACATTTTAAAACATACTGTTTATTTTACAAAGATGGCGAAAACACATAATTTGTAAATTGATCCAATGACTTCAAAGTTAGTGACATTCATACATCTGGTGCTGGACCCATAACGTATAATTTCCCTCCCCGAATCTAGAAAAAGGTCCAAAAAAAACCCCCCCCAAAAAAAAAAAAAAACATGCTGAAAACAATGGAATGCACCAACACTCCAAATTTAGTAAATCTAATAACTCTGTATTATAGATACCTCATAGGTCAATGTCCCAGCGGTGGCGGAACATTTTCAAAGCAGAGGGGCAAGCTTTTCTGGCCACAGGTGTTGGCAGTTTTCAAAAAGATTGACCAAAACTGAAAAATGTGGGAAAAACATTCACATCATCATCACGAAAGAAAAATGGCCTAAACTCAGTTAAACACTTTAAACACTTAGAGTAAGGTTATGTGAGCATACAAATACCTGGCCCTTTCCACAAGATTGTTGAATGTCCCTTTGATTAGAGTAATATATGTGAATCAAGAAACATGTCTGATATGACAAAAATTGCAGGGAAAAAGATAAGACGAACAGACTAACACAAGAATAGGTATAGATGAGAAAAAGAAAGCAAATACAAAGAAACAATTAAAAAACCCCATACAAACATATAAGTGGAAAGATGGCTCCAACACTATTTGCTCCAGGTAGGAAAGGAACTTTAAAAGCTGAAGAGGGAGGTGAAATAACAGGTGGGCAAGTGGAACAGGAAGAGAGAAAGGGAGGGAATGAAGGGGGGAGGGGGAGAGAGAAAGAAAATAAGAGAAAAAATAAAAGGTCAAGTGAAGTGAATAAAAGTGAAAAAGTCAGAATTTATTGTATAGACTATGATAAGTCTTTGGAATGTGCTTTGAATGTTTTCCTTTTATGAATTGATGTAATTGAGTTTAGGAGTTCATTTCAGATTCTGGCACTGTGGTAATAAAGTGACCTATGATGTCACATGCCCTCTGTTGTTTTCTGGCTGGTAAATAATTACAGTAGTTTCTATGATAGACCACATACAACCTGGTTATAAATTACTTGCAGAACCATTCCCGATTCTAAATTGGTGACAGTATGCAGCTGGTAGCATTAGTAAGCACACTTAAGAGTTAACAAAAGTTAGAGCAAAAAAAATAATAATTCCCCATTCAAAGTATAGAGGTTTTGCCTGTCAGTTTTTCAGACACCAACAGGGGCACCACAAACAAACAAATGTCACAGCGTGCTATAGGCAAGTGTGAGATTTTGACCACCACTCATGCTCCGGTCGCAGAGGTTGTGGCAACCGTTTCCAGAGCGGAGCTAGTCATTATATTGAGTGCTTGACCACAATAGCATAAGCGATTTATTGTTGTAATTATCAATGATTAGAATTGCCAATCTGGCACACCATCCTCACTGGGTACTGTGGTTAGGGGGTTAGGTAGCTGACCTCATGATACAGTGTCTCGGGTTTGAATCTCGCTACTCCCTCTATATAAATCTTCATTTTTTTTCATGTTTTAGAAAATCTAAGTCCAAAAAGATAATAACAAATAATAGCTGCCCCTTTTGCGGTTCGTGAGGGGGAGCCTGCGCCTGGCATGGGTGGTGGTCAAAAACTACCGGGTACATCTATAGGGTGCAGTGTTTTTTCTTTAATTTTGGGATTTTTTAGTTTTTTTCTTTTTTTGCTGCCATTTTGAAATCATTACTTAGAATTTACTAATTATTTTCATCGTTCTAATAGTCTGATGAAGAGTGCGGTTGAAGTTTGATGTCATTACTTTTGAGGTCTTGAGGGATAAAAATGGTAAGGTTTGATCCTGTAAGGTAGAGTTATTGATCTTTCATATAGCCCATTTCCTGTAATATTGAGTGATTGATATGCGAATGAAGAATTTGAACCTGAATGACATTGCAATAGGCAAGGTTGGGAGTGCCATTGTGTTGGCGTTGAGACCGTTGGTTCCCGAAGCCGGTTGGTCCCGGAATTAGTTTTTCAATGCTTAATTCCCAGATTAACTACTACATGAGTGGTTTTCCGCCGCTGTCAATCACTTCCGTTATCTTTGCCAATGTCGTTTCCACTTGTGGTCTGTTATTTTAGGCCTACTTTATGTTTTTAAAGTGCTATATTAGAAACTTGTTTAAATCAAGCTATATCAATTTGTGTCTGTTATTTAAGGCCTACTTATGTTTGAAAAAAGCGCTTATATTAGAAACTTGTTTACATCAGTCCTATATAATTTTTCTTGTATTAATATAGGGTTGATTTAACAATTTTCCTTTCAACAAGAATATATATCTTTTAAATGTTACTTCATATTTTAAGTGTAGTCTATTAAGTCACACTTTGATAGAGGAAAATATATTTAAAAAAACTCGTGTCCACATTTGTGGTTGTTTTTCTTTTAAAACAAGTATTCTTTTTTCAAAAAATGTTTTCGCATTTTATTTTATTTCCCAGTCTTTTTTTTTTATCTTGTTTAGATTTACATTTAAAACAAACCCAGAAAGTAGCCACTTTATTTACAAAACAATTTTTCTTTAAAAAACAATTTTTCTTAAACAAGATATTCCTTTAAATGTTTTTATTATACTTGTACTGGTCCTTTTTTGTCTTTTTTGAGTTTAAAATTAAAAAAGGAGAGTCACTCTTGTATTAACCAGTTTTAATTTAACCAGATATTTTTTCAAATGGTTAGCATTTATTTATACTTTCAGACTTTTGTTTTTATTTAAAAAGGAAAATGGATGAAATACCTTACTTTTTACTTTCTGAATATTAACAAAAAACATTGTCAATGCATCGTTATCTTTAAATCCTTCCGTTTTTCATTAGTTCCAACGCAGACCCCAATTGGCACAATAGAACAATAAGGTGTTAATTGCCGGGACCAAACCGCTTTCGGGAGCATGCGGGCTAAACCTTGTGTTATGTTTTATTACATGATGGAAGGTAACGCTTGTACTTTAAATGGTGATGTGAGGTCTTAGTGATAACAATAATGGCTGGTCCAAGTGAGTTTGGGGTCATCAATTTTAATGCCAAGATCTTGTCGGGTTTGTACATTTGCCAATTATCAATTTGGTATTTGATTTGTATTTTGATTTTGAATAACATGTAATTAGTTTTTGATTGCTAAGGAACATTTGTGCTCAAACAAATCAGAGTGATTTTTATGAGTTCCTGTTGCGGAAAATGAGGGGTGAGATTTAGGTAGGTCTGGGAAGAGTTAGTGTCTGCAAATAGAATAGGTAGGATGTGTTCAGATTATTTGTGATATCATTCATGTAAAATGATGACAGTAGTGGTCCCAGTATTGAGCCGTGAGGAACTACTCCCTTTGATTTTTTTGCAGCAGGTGATTGAGTTTGTGGAATGAGTATATGGCACAGATCAAAGTGCGGTCCATGATATACTTCTGAATCACCAGACATCACAATAATACCATCACTAACAAAACTTGTGAAGAAGCATGCTATGGTCTATGTATTAATGCCTTGGAAACCAAGATCCAAAAAAATTCCCATTGTTGTGATTTTGGACTATTATGAAGTGGCTTGGTTAGAGCATTTGAACCAAATCTGTTCTGTGCATTGATCAACAAGTAATGTTATTTTTCCCATAGAAGTGATTAATGATTGTGCACTTTTTTTCAGAATCTTTGAGAAAGAATGAACAAGAGAACAGGCCTGTAATTTGTGATGTCATGAGGGTCTTCACTTTGATGATTATAGGACTTTGCAGATTTTATTGGGACAATACCTGTGGTGAGTGACTGGTTGAAAATGTACATGAGAGGACATGTTATGACGTGTGAAAATGTGTTGTTTTTTTTGTTTGTTTTTTTTGTCGATCTCAGGGTGAATATTGGCCTGTCTGTGCTGCACTTTTCTCACCTGATGATAATGGGGTGGAGCAAGATTGAATTGTGTGTGCTGTTAGTAAGATGGGCATGAAAATGGAGTGTTGGGAGATGAACTGCCATCCAAAATTTGAAAATTAATACAAATCTGTGATATAAATGTTTTGCCATTTAGTCTAGTTTTTTTTCACAAATAACATATTGCGTTGCTTTTCACAATGGCAACACCATTTGAATTAAAAGCAGAACAAAATAAAAAAAAATGTGAATGACCAAAAACTGATATGAAAAAAATCTACATTACTGTAGGCTGGGCTAATTACGACAAGGATCTCTCTATTTAAATACCAATCATGATTTATCAGGAAGAGTCAAATATAGAATATGCAGAATAGCTTTAAAAGTGAAGATAAGTTTGTAGAATTCTCATACCCATTACTTTTTCCAACTGAAGAATTGACAGAAAAGGAACGCAAGTTTTCGCAAGATAAAATTGCCATTCAATAGCTGTTGTAGTAAGTCCTCCACGACAGTATGACTAAATTTTCTGATTTTGTCCTTATTAGGGGTTTGCTTCTGGTCTTATCATTCGCAGGATATGTTAGGACCAATTACTTGTTACAGAAATGCAAAATCTATTTTTTTGCGGGTATGTTTAGACACAATGTACTTGTATACCGAATGCAAAAATCTGATTTTCTGATCTAGCACACACTGATAGTGTCTTTAAATGTTAACAAATTGAATCTTTATAGCTAAACCCCTGTGTAGGCTGGGTTTATTATGATAAAACAATTTCTTTCTTCAAAAATGGTAGATCATTACAACTAAACAACTTATAGGCGGGGGGCTTGAGATAGAGGATCCCCACATTTAATCTTTAAAAAAAAAAGCTTAAAGATGTGTATAATTATCATTACAACAAACCATTTGTAGGCAGGGCTGATTAAGAAGAGGATCCCCGTATTTAATACAAGAAGCTTATTTCAAGACCTGTACATCATTTTACAGCTTAAACACACTCAGTTTAAGTTCATTTAGACCAAGCAAAAAGTTTCGGCTCAGAATACCGTGTGCACTTTGTTAAAATTGGTCTTTTATAGCATATTAATTATTTCTTAGGCTATTACTACTTACTTGAAAGATTTTTTTTTTAAATTTCCTTCCGGGGAAAAAAATTTCGCTGCTGAAACAGCAAAACAATAAAAAAAAATTGGGTCAAAAATGCAATATATAAAAATCCACAGTTGCATTACATTTCTCTCTCTCTAAAAAAGCGCATTTCACCAATTGCCCTTTTTCACATTTCTTCTAACCAAACTAGTTTTTATTTTGCCTAATATTGGCAAAGTGTTGCTTTAAATAAGAAAAAGTCCAGCAATATCAGCTATTACTCACTTGCCAATAAATAGTGAGTGAGATATCTCATAAATTATACATATACTGCACATGTTTAAGCATAGTTGATGAAGGTGCCCGTGTGAAATGTGTTTCTTGCTTTAAAGCAGCTATACTGCAAAAGAATTTTAAAAAAAATGTAGAAATTGCATTTTTTAGCTTAAAAATCAGGATAGTGTGGTACCAATTTCTATGGGTGGGACCCAATTAAAGTCTATAAAAATTTTAATCTTGGATAGAACGCCTTCACCCCGAAATCCCATCTGTAAAGTTTTGCCCAATACTAAAAGTGAGAGCTAAAAACCGATTTGTTCCCCCCATAAGTACTGTGTAAACTTATATTGGTCGAAAACCAAAATGGAGCATTTCTTTTCTATCATAACATGCAACCCAAACATCATTTAGCCTAAGATTTCACAGGGGGTCAATGAGATTCTTCTGATTCCAAATGTTGACACTTCCCCGGTAAAATCTGGGGTCCCTGGGGATGAAGGCTATATGATCGGACCATGGGACCTTTAAGGAAATTTTTCATATAATACCGTCTCCCACAACTAAGGCAGTTCACGATGGCATCTCTAAGCTTAGGCCAATAAACTAAATTGTTTCATTGCCCTTTCACCTCCAAAAAATTTTTGGGTCGTTGGTAGGTCGCTTGATTTGTTTTTTTTTTAGGAAGAAGAATATTGGTAGTACGATAATGCAAAGCCTGATTTTTGTACATTATAATAGCCTATCTGTACCTGTAAAGCTTAAATCGTGAATGGCACGAATTGTTTCATTCTCTGCCAACATTGGGCCATGGTTCCAATACGTACAGATATTCACTTAGGTAATCAGCGGCAGAATCAACAACATACATTAAATTTATGCGAAATGTCATAGAATATAAGATCCCAAGACCTCAGGAACATACGAAACAGCGGACCGCCGCCATAATGGTTGGTTTGGAAACTCTTACTCATACCAACCAGTTCATCACAATGTATTCGCGATTAAGTAAACCCCCAAATACCAAACCTTTTTTCTCGAGTTTACATAAACAAGATTCTATTTTATTTATTTCTGTAAAAATCAAATTTGATTTTAATTATTCGATGTAATATTTTATTTTTTTTGTCATATTTTTACCGGGTTTGTGTTTTTTTTGTTTTCACTGATATGTGCAACGAACCGTCCATGAAACCGTTTGGCTATTTATAGCTAGATCAATCGGGCGATTGCCTAGTTGAGTGACTACGGCGGAATTCGGCGATATTCCCCTAAAAATCATACCCACACCAATTTGGTTAAAACTTCAAATTATCGTAACATATCATCTTTTAATCCATCAGTGATGATTTTGTAAAAATCACAAGTTCACAAAGTGCATAAATCTTACTCATAAGCTGCTGGATTATTTTTCCAATACATTTTTGGATGTTCATCGCTTATAATTTACTGTTAACTACTGCCACATGCGCTCACCATCTCGGGTTTACTGCGCATGTGCAAAAGCCAAACCGCTTCACATTTCAGATTATACGCCCCACAATGTCAAATTCTCCTGTCAGTTTTATGAAAAAGAGTCCCTTTTTTTTAAAAACCCTTGTATCCTAAGACGAGGCTATCAATTGGGTCACAAATTTATTGCAAATCTCCTCATCACTCATTTCTGGACTATATTTTCAAGATGGCAAATGGGAATTTCCCTGAACTGATTGAGTTTTCTTGGCAATTGTGTGTATCCAAGTGTGATTCTATTTCTAAAAAATCCCAACTTTAAACTGATCTGTACAGAAAAAGTCCCCGATACGGGACCCCCCGACTAGACTGTACAGTTTTAAACGTATTCAGCACAAACTCTATCATTCGGGTGGCCTCAAGGGTATATATCAGGTTTTAAAATCGTTTTTTGAACAACATTTTAGAAAAAGTGTTTTTTTTTTAATTTTCAAACTTCTCAAAATTGAGATTCCCACGCTCAAAAAAAAAAAAAACGCGACCCGGATTTTTTTTCGATTTTTTGGGTCTGTCTGGAAAGGGCAATCAAACACTTTTTTTGCTTGCCTTATCAAAATCTACACTAACATCCTGAGCTGATTGTGGTTAAACAACCAGTACATAATAACAAAGATCAATATGTTTGTGTTTGAGGTCGAACGTTCCAGTCATGGTGCACAATATCAAAAACTTACAAACTGGGATAATTCACAGGGAATTTTTTTTCTGTAGTCGGAATTTTTATATGCACGTATGGAGAATTACAGAATCAGATACAAATCCCCGGATAAAAAATTACTGCTCTGTGATTAATATGCGGATTAGCCAACCACTTGTCCGTTTATGTTACATGCCAGTAACAAAATACCAAAATATGAATTTTAAAAATGATTTTGTCGTTTGTCAGCAAATCATGCTTCTTATATCCCTTTTATTTGAAGAAAAAAGCGTGGCAATCTTACTCACTTGCCAGTTGCAAATACGGTATTGGTGAGAGAGATCTCAATTATATCCGCACATATGTCCTGTGATTTTGTTTTCTCTTGGTAATAGATTTCTAGGTGCTCAGTATCTAAACTGGGAGTGTATTTAATGATTGAATGGAAGTTTGATTTAGTGATGTTTGTTTGTGTCGCCTGCAAGGATTGCAGGAAATGACACCTACCAGTCTTCAATTCTGTCCAATTCTGTTCAAAGCTAGGTTAAAGTTTCAGGGAAAGTTTTCATTCGAGAAGTAAGAAGTCCAATTTACTAAAGAAGATTGGGGGGGGTCATAGTTGCCCCTTGAGAATCTCCATTTGATTTAATGAGGGTCAGGGGTCACAAAGGGTGAAAGGTCTGGGCTGGAAAACATCAAATTGACTCATTCGAGAAGTAAAAATCCAATCGTACAGAACTTAGGTCATAGATGCAACTTGGAAACCTTCATATGATAATGTGGTCACGGGTCACATACCAAGGGCAAGGCCTATAAGTCAAGTTATAAATGAGCTGAGAAAACAATTGGCATAATGTGAAAAATTGAAATCAAATTTGACAACCCAAAACTTGGGCCATACAAGCAGCATAGGAACCGTACATGATAAAGGTCAAGAGTCACTTGAAATGGTCCAAGGTCATCTCGAGGTCCGTTATAAAATAGGAATGAAGGAAAACCTGAATCGCAAAAGCAGGCGACAATGGTGGTTTGTTTCTACCCCTTTCAGGTTTAGCGGCCAACGGGCAAGAGTATCATCGACTAGAAGAAGGAACGAAGCCAGTCCCTGTCAAAGCTGTTTTTATTGAGGTGAATTTGCAGCGTGAAGAGTCACACTAAAAAAACATCACTAGTAGAGGTAGGTAAGCTATAATTTTCTGTGTGTGGTTTGTATTTCAAATGTGGGACACAATTTTAACACATAATTCCATTGCAAAATGTAAACACACAAAATGCCAGAGTTTGGACAAAACTGTGTTAAAACACATAGATCCACAGTGGGAGTATGCATGAATTAGATCACAGTCATCCACAAAAGTCAAATATCTCTGTGTAAAAGTCCACGGATGGACAATTAACTTTAAGCTAAAAGTATGTAGGTCCTTGGTTCCTGCAGTCAGATCACGGTCCTCCGTGACAAAATCAAAACCTCCATTGTAAAAGTCCACGTTTGGCAATTAACTTATGTTTGTAGGTCCTAAATGGCTCTGCTGTGTAAAATCAGATCCTATACATTACATTCTTTATTGTCGGTGTGGATGGTGTAGTGGGTGTGTTCTAGAGCCCAGGCCCTAAGCACAATTATTGAGCACTTTTTTCATAAAGCGTAAAACTTGGCATGCCTATAATATTGAGCCCTGAACAATATTTCTGATCGGAGTGCCAAAAATGTAGCCCCCCCTATTGGCCTACAGCGCCCTCTATAGTTTTACCCACTTATTAAATATTCCTTTCAAGAGCTTCTTATAGGCCATAAATCACAATTTTTACCAAAAAGTCCAAATACGGTTTTAAAATGATGCACATATGCTTAATATTTCATTTTTTTTTTTTTTTTAAGTTTTGTATTTCATTTCAAAATGGCCGCCAATGATGAAGCCAAGTAAGCCTTGAACTTGAGTTAAGATAGGATTATTAATAAAAAGCTAATATTGAGGACAACCCCACATTAGTAATGCTGAGGGTTCAGAAAGCACAATGATGGTATGCCACGCAGTAACAGATAGCAGTTTTTAATCATGATTTTAGATGGCGGTTGATTGATTTCAAAAATGGCGCCAATGAACTATATTTGGGATTTAAGCCAAATGAAGCAGTTACCTTGTGAAGGGTTGTTTGTTAAATGATCATTTGTCAGCTATTGTTTGACGAATAATGTCCAGTAAGTGCTGCAATATATCTCTGGCCATGATTTAGGCCAATTTGTTATCAATATACTACCACCCTGATTTCAAAATGGCTGCCACTAAATATCCACTAATTATCCACATTAGGCATTACTCCGCTGATTGTGATGATTGATTGAAAAAATACTAAGGACGGTCCCACAGTGACAATGCTAAAGAGTTAAGAAAGAACCACTGCTGACAATGTAGTAGCCACAATTAGCAGCATCTTGGAATATCAAGATGGCGACTGACTGAAAAATGGTGACCATTGAAAACAATTTTTTGCCAATATATCTACCTCGAACCACATTGATCTAGTTCTACTGACGAACCTATTTATAATTGTAAGAATCAAAAGACCCCCTTTGTAGGAAAGACTAAGTTAGTTGGTATACCAAGCCAGCAGCAGAGCTACTAAGTATCTTAGTATCATGAGTCAGTTATTTGGCATTTGTTGGCGAGGTGCATTACAGTAGAGTGCATAAAGTCCCGTATTCTGGATTTGCATCCTTGGGTACACCATCATCTTGAGCAACCACTTCGAACCAACTCACTCAAGCTTTTGCCACCTTGTGTCCACCTAGCTTCCAGTCCCACTTAATAGGACCAAGTAGGACTAGGATGTATAAAAAATGACAGCACAAGTACCCCAAAAAAGAGATATCCAGGACTTTCAATCGGGCCTCCATGGGAAAGCCTGCAGTTACTGAAGGGATAGTAGCTCAGATGACTCTATGGAAGGCTCACCAACATGCCTCATTTTAGAACATTTGGTACAGTGTATCAATGGAAACCTTTTCTTGGTGATGTGGATATATAAATGGGTTTTTGCAAAAGTTTTACCAAAACTTCTCAATTTTAATTTTGATAAATGTGTCCCCCTAACGATTGGCCTCTTGTTGTGCATACAGGTAGAAAATGGGTATATAGCCATGATTCTGCTTTCAGATGTTCTAAGAGGGACATTTATACCAAAAACCAAACTTGGGGCCCAATGCCATACAACACAAGTCAGAATCATTGACTTATCGGCTAAACAACAAATGTGGTATTGGAACCCTGCTACTAAAAGACCAAGCCTAAGGTCAAACGTTTATTGTGCAAACGTTAGCTGAAACTTAAGATGACTTTTTTTAAAACAAAAGCTCATTTCTGGACATTCTCAAAAGATATGCAGTTCATTTTGTGATATTGGCTACAATCTTGAACAAAGTGTTGGCACACTTTTCTTACCGTACGGAAACAAAGTTGAAACCTGAAATTTGTTTTACAGTGCGCCTAACAATACTAACATTGATGGTAGGGAAAGGGGAGGTGTTTAGGGATTGGCAAAAGTTCCAAGCTTGACAAAAAAACAATCATTACCTACCAGTATCTTTTATTTCCTATTTCGATTCTAGTGTGCAAAAATTAACATTACTCATCAAAATTGAGATTGGTTATATCAGAGAGAAAAGAAAGAAAGTTCATATTTTGTCATTATACCCCAGTGAAATTTAAAGCCCAGTAAATGTTTCACTTTGATATTAGGGAACAAAAACATCCTCCAAATGTTATTGTCGACCACTTAATTATACACAGTCTCCTATGGCCAGTCAGTTTTTAGTACATTAACAAGTCTTGAGGAGTCCAACGAGTGTGTGAAAATATCGGATTCAAAACATGTTAATATAAGAATCAGGACGATTTACGCCCATATTAATTGGTCTCGCTTGAGTTTTAAAATATTGGGTCTAGGACCGGCATCTCACACAATATTCTTGCAACTCATAGCTCGACCAATAATTTGGGCTTAATCGATTCAATCTTATATCACATTTATTGTGCTTGTTCTACCAAATGGCTTGACCGATTTTGACCCAAAATTTTGAAATTTGTTTTTTTTAATTGGGAACATAGGACATTGATCTTTCCCCGCCTTTATTTAATTCTCTACTGTCCAAACCTTAGCAAGATGTACTTAATGATTAATTAAAAAGTGCTATTGCTTGGCAGTCCATACATTCAGAATGTTTGTCAGGGTATTGCACAAAATCTAACATAACACCTTTGTGTTATTCATAAATTTACTACTAGCAAAACAGTTATGTAGACATGCCAAACCTGTGTGAATTTTCATTGTCACATATGTTTGCACCTTGCACTAAGATACTCAAACCTAGATGAATTTCTCATCAGACCATAGTTTAACAATCATTATACAAAAGTGTATCTTCGTTTTGGTAGTCCAAATAAAGAATGTAACTGCATATCACTACACATGGCTCATATCTTTTAATCTGATGGATTTTATAGCTCTCAATGAAATGTGAAATATAATAAGATAGAAACATCACTAATATTCAGTGCCTGAATTTCTTCATACCATCAACGAGTTGTGTGTGGTTGCCTTTGTTTGTCCATAAGACATTGCTGGAATACTTAGGGTTTTTTTTTTTTAATAACATGGTTTAAAGGTGACCCCAAAGGATTTCCCGAGGAGGACACCCTCATTGTTAAGAATTCGTTAACAAGTTACCCAAGTATGTGTGTTCTTATACCGTCATTTCGAACAGGCTCGGTAGCATTTCTATGAACATTCATATAAGTGAATAAGGACTAAACTGGTAATCAGTGGTGGCCATGTGGAAATCCTAATGATTGCAGCAATATTGACTTTGACTAAAAAATCTGATAAATTAAGAGTGCATAAAATCTAGTACAGGACTTTGTTGGACCAAAGCGGTTGTGTGAAATGTGATCACCAACCCTTCAAGTGGTACATTTCATAATTGGGTAAAAATTACGACAATAATAGTTCATTAGAGGCCATTTTTTGAAATCAGATGCCATCTTGAAATCGAGATTTCTGCTATCTGTCTACAACTACGCAAGGCCCATATAATGAGTGTTCTGAACTCCTCAGCATTACCAGTGTTGGATTGTCCTTAAAATTGTGTTTTGGATCATTCTTAACTCAAATTAGGCTTAAGTATAGAGTTCAGTGGCGGCCCATTTTGAAATCCAAATGGCAGCCATGTTGGTTTTAACCTAAATCAATAGCTCTATACATTGCATCATTTGACATCTTTCGATACCTTATTTGGGCAACAAATAGTGGATTATGGCATTTAAGCTCTTGTGCAAAGAAATTTCATAATTGGTTAAACTATAGAGGGCGCTGTAGGCAATAGGGGGGGCTTACATTTTTGGCACTCGATCAGAAATTGTTCGGGGCGCCCTCAATTATGTAGAAGCATACCAAGTTTCATGCTTTAGGAAAAAGTGCACAATACTGCCTATTTTTTGTGCTTAGGACTGGGCTAATATATGTTTGTGTGCATGTGCATGCACATGTGCATGCATGTACGGTTGGTTTAATTAAGTTTGGCAATTAACTTTAAGAAGTAGGCCCTTTGTTCGCAATCCGATCCAAGTCCTCTTGAAAGTCAAAATCTCTATGGTAAACGTCACGGTTTGGCAATTTAATTACTCTATGTAGGTCCTAATCGGTTTTGCTGTGAAAATCAGATCATATACAGACACCTTTGGTCGTTATAAGTGTATGTGTGTGTGGATGTTTGTGTAAGTGGTGTGTTGCATGCATGTCAGGGTGGTTTGGTTTATTCAGTTTATTTCATCTATGTGAGTTGGGAAAAAAAATGCTTGTTGGACAAAAAATTATCAAAAAATATCTAAGCTGACTCGTGTCATTTTGGTGGTCATTGTGGCTGGAAAAGGCTTTAAAAGGGTTGGTGCCCACACGATGCTCTAGTTTTTGGCAAATACAGGATGACTGTATGGCCAATGTGTTGGGTAATCTGTCTTGGCTATTTTTTTTTTCTTGTTCAGTTTTGTAAGGGATTCTCTTTAAAGTATTTGATGGGTTGTCATGGAAGTGAGGGGAATGATCAGGGGGAGAGGAGAAACATCGAGGTGTTTAGGTGTGAAAGATAATCTGCATGCCTTATTGAGGTTTTTAAAAAACACATGATGCGTAACCCTAAAAGCCCCGGGGGTTCACCCGGAAACTACAGGACTCTTTGAAGCCTGGGCCGCTCGATTTAAGACCCGTTTGAACAAAATTTGGGACCTAAGGTTATGACGCGCGTTAAGTAATCGAGCACTGCATGGTGAAGAAAAGCTATTTCCCATTGAAATTACACGGAACAGCAGAAGAAAGAAAAATCTATTTTTTTTGTGCTAAGGATACAGTTACACCATGTTTTTATTTATGATTTGGATTTATTTTGTAGTAAGAACAGTGTGCGCATACTTTTCACACATCATGGCCCAAAAAAATCACTTTTGCTGGAAAAAAAAAAAAAAAAAAAAAAACAAAAAAAAAAAAAAAATTAAAAAAAAAAAAAAAATGGCGAAAAAAAAACAAACCATGAATTTGCGATTTGTTCTTTTTAAAGATTTTTCATTACATCATGTTTGACGCCCACTGTGACGTCATCACAAGGATGTTTGTACTTTTAAAATTAATGTAAAGTAAGTGCATTTTCCCACACTACTCGACACATTTGTCAAGTTCAGACTTTAATTGGAGCAAATCACTGGGAAGATTTAAGAATTATGCCTCCTCTTGGTGGGACAACCTGGAAATTTTGCCCTCTGGATCGACTACTCGGTACGCCACTGGAATGATCCTTTAGTAGGTTATGGGCTGTCCAAGTTAAAAGATCAAAGGTTGTGTAGGGGTCATTTGATGCCAGTGTTCCAAATAAGCTTTAGATGATTCTTGTGCAGAAATGGTCGGTTATTCACCAATTAACCTATTTGAATTAATCTTGAATGAATCTTGAGTGGATTAATCCTACACTGTTTTGTCTCTGCAAGAGGAAGGGAAGGGGGCAACATAAAAAATTAAAGAAGATGGACATCTTAAGTGGGATCGAGTATGTCTATAGGGAGTTCATGAGGTAATTTTGGTGATAGTTGATTTGGGCTCACCTAAAGGTGTATGAAAAAAATAAGCTGAGCCACGCCAAAATTAGTAAAAGCAATCTGCCACTTTCAGCTGTACATTTGCTTCTATGACTCAATAGTCTTACTCTGTAAACCTAGAAGTACAAGTAATAATCGATGTGGCCTGCACAGAATATCGCGCTTACTACAAACTCGCGTATACGCTTCTAGTGCAGTCTAAGCGCCGCGATTGGACACGGTGCATGATTCATTCAATTTATCAGCATAACATATAGTACGTGACCAGCATGTATAATACAGTATATTATATAATAATACATAAAGTACCACTTGTTGGACTGTATTAAAGATGAACCTGGTGAGGGATATGATTGCTTTAGGACCAGTAATCGGACACCCGATAGGGCTTATGGTTATTGCTGGCCATGGGTACGGACACAAAAAAAATCTCTTACACGATACACAAAAATGCTGGTCAGATAAGTCGACAATACAGATTCCTTGTGAGAATTGTGTGGGAGGTTTGAGTTTTGTACTTACTAGGTTTACAGAGTATACACCATTGATCCTATAGTATCTACATGCTATTATATTTGTCTTATTCTCCCATTAATTATGGCACATAGAATTGAAGGAGCAGGAGCCTCAGCCACATGATCCAACACCAGGAATCAGGTTTGGTACATATGAGGGTGGACCGGGGGTTTTGTCGGTGTCGGAACCGTTTCAGGGGGGACGCGGCTGGCCACATAGAATATCATATCACGCATGGCATTGTTTACTTGGTCAACCAGAACTATATGGTTATTCTACTATATTGGACATATACGGGAAGGGAGAGGAGATGGGCCAAGGTGAAGTATATGGTGAAACCAGGGAAAGTGTAAATATAATCAACCCCGTTTGAGTGAGGCAATCTCTCCTGCTAACTAGCTGTGATTGCGCGGTCAGTATCCAAATGTTGGTGGTGGACTTGTTGAGAGGCCTGATTTAATTAAGGCCCATGAAAAGTCAATTGTGAGTTTATCGTTAGGCCTACTTGTTTTTTCCTGGTTGATGGGGTGGTGGTGGCGTTGAGGTGAACTGTTCATTTTTCCATTATTTCATAAAATTTCATTATTTACGAATAAATTATGCAAAAATGGAAATAAATAAAGGCCGCAGAAAAAGCTGGTTATGGTTTTGCTTTCAAAGTTATCAAAAATATTTTTATGTTTTTTTTAAAAACAAAAATATATTTCAATTGCTAAACGTGGAAAGGAGATATTTTGAAAAATAATGAATGATTTGATGCGGTGTATTGTCTTGTCTCCAAAAAGGGGGATTCGGGTGGGGAAACGATAGGGTTGGGGGGGAACGATAAATCAGAATAACGTTCAAGGCGCCTAGAGTTGTCCAAATTTATTTTCAATGACCTGGTTAAAGAAGACAAAATTAATTAATGTTTATCTGCATATGTATTGTTTTCTGTTTTCTTTGTTCCTAGTTTCAGGATGAATGGAATCAAATTGTTGGTGCACTTTTTGATGATCCTTTTTTTTATAAAAAGATACAAAATTTTCGAGAAAATTGTGACAATAAGACACTTGTTTTTTTGGGCTGAGATGTTCAAAAGTTAAAAAAAGTGTCATTCTGGGGGTTGGGTCATTTTACCGAAAGGTCCACTGGTTTTGAAGTCCTGCACCCCAATAAATCCCGCATATGACCACAACGCAATAAGCAATGAGTGGTTAGAATTCAATATAATTCAATAATATTGAATCTCTCCCTGGAGCTGGCTAGTGCCTGTATAGCTGTTTATGACCGCCATGCAAAATCGCCTCTTATTTTTAGAGCAACTTTAGCAGTGGCACACAATTTTGACAAAAGCGCAAACTCCAGAATGGTGTCCCACAAAGTTTTGTCCTGGCACCCACCCTTCAACATCTACTTCTCAGATATGCCAAAGGGAGATTGTCTCATTACTACTCCTACGCAGACGCCACGGCACTTGGAATAGCTGCTGATTCTTTTGAGTCCTTAGAAACAGTGTTGGAGAAAGACCTCTCACTGTAACCAATTCTTCCACAAATGGCACTTGAAACTCAGCAAACCAAGACCGTCCGCTCGGTTTTCCACCTTGCAATCGGATGCGCAAAAAAGAGAACTAAACATCACACTAGATGGAGAAAAACTGTCACCTGACCCAACAACGCAAATTACCTTGGCGTCACAATTGACCGCAGCCTTACCTTCAACCACACAAGGGCCATGGCCAAGGCAGTCCGCTGCCAAGACTCAGTCTCGTTCAACCTCCTCAGAAGGCCCGAAGGAAATGGATGGGGTGCATCCTTTTGACACCTATTAAATACGGTAAGTTTGGAAAGTGGTACAATGTATAGTTACCAATTTACATCCAAATTACCCCTAGCCCCTATAGGGGTATATGGGGTAGTACTAATGAGTGCGTAACTTGGTTAAATTTCACATTGCAGATGGTCAAACTATTCCTTATTGTAATTGTAATAACATTACAAACATTGGACCATTTCCACTGAAATCGTAGCATTTTTAGTATTGGACCCCTGTAAAAGGCTAAATTTAACCTTTGACCTACAATAACGGTTTTCAGCTTATAACTCCTTAGGGTAAAGTCAGAGATTGCACAAACTATACATTTTTTTTAATCCTTGTGATCATACGAACATTTTGTTATGCATTCAACACCATTTGGACCACTTTCAATTTGTGAGCGCCCTGTATAATCTCTTGCGAGCGCCTAGATCGCTTAAGCTACACCTATAGAATGGCCATCATACAATTTTTGTGTATGTCGTAGTAGTAGTATGAGGTTAGCCCTGTATATGGCCTCTTTGCCCGGGGCGCCCGGGCGCAGTGGTGGTGTACCGGGGGTGGGGGGGGGGGGGGTGCCAGGTCCATGGGGGGTGGGGGGGTGCCTGTCTCACACACCGCGGGGTAATTAAAGATGTTATGAGCACCCTCTATATGCCCATTCTCAATAGAGAGGACAGTTTGTGTAGAATGGATTTTAGGCAAATCCTATTATAGTTTATAACTGCGTTGTCTTTTGTTTTCAAGCGAAATTAGAAAAATCAATGGCATGCGCGTGGTGTTTGATGCTAAACAATTTTCACAACCCCGTATTCTCTTGAAACAAGACATACAAGTTATTAACCTAATTCATACACGTAAAAAAGGGTTACAGGGCTTATTTCATTTTCTGATCATTTTATTTTTAATTAAAGTTATTTTAAAAACCAAATAAATGACTTTAATAACCTTTACTGTCCAAAATAATGGACGATCTCGCATTGCGTACTTTTTTACTGGCATAGACACAAATAAAAATATCAGGATACTAGTGTGCTTAAAATCATGTTCAAGGGCGGATGTTTATTGTAGCATCTATGCGACTCAGAAAAAATTATAAATTTCCAGGACGATATGTACGGGACGTCACGCAACTTTCGTACACTTTGCATTGGTTTTTATACGGAACTCTGCGTGCTAGCGTTCGTGCATACGTACAAGTCTAAACTGATCTATTTTATGTTAACTTAATTTTTTTCTACAAAATTAAAAAAAAAAAAAAAAACAACTTCAATTTAAAGTGAGCGGGTGTTTGCCAGTTCGTGTGCATGTGCTTTCTACAAATTTTGATGCTGATCAGGATTAATTACTAATCGCAACAACACTGGAACAGAGCTTGGGAAATAAAGGAAATCTAGGAGGATTGTAAGTCCAAATGCCCCCCCCCCCCCCCTGGCGTCAGAAGGAGGTTTGTAAAGTTTGAAATGGAATCACGCTGGCCAGCTGACATGGTCGTCGTACACATGCACCATGGTGCATTTGTTTCTGTTACTGTGTAAATGCTCGTATGTCAACATTTGGTCAACAAGTGCAATTTATGTGGTAATTTACTTTATATATATTCTCATCGCCACTGATAAACTAGCCTAGCCTAACTACAAGCATGCAGGAAAGTAATATCATTTAAGGTGAACATTGTTAGAAATGGGTAGTATTGGTATTATGACTATGTGCCATGCCATTGCCAAGACCATTTTTTGGGGAGTTTAATGCTTGAAGATAGTAAATGGGATTGGTAACAACCAGCCCGTTTTCAAAC
>JAMKCH010075363.1:0-51255 GCA_023653785.1 Ophioderma brevispina
AGTTCAATTCACACACACAAGCACATGCACACATGCAAACACACACACACAATGTAACATACACAATAAGTTCATAAATAATGAAGTGCCTTCATAGGAAAAAAAGAATAATTTTAGTTGTCATACAAAGAAACTTTCTAAAATTTAAGAGGGTAAACATACTCCATGTGTGACAAAATAAGTTATTGCACTCTATACCTAGTGTAAAATACTAGGGCATGCGATATGAAAGAACTGCAGAGTGTCAGGGACTCTAGCCCAAAACATAACATACCAGGGACTACACATAAGCACCTGTGGTGTATATCTAATTACGGGACCTTGATGTCAAAAAAAATGGTTCCTGTTTCTTGGTAGAGACCTTACTAACACTGCATGCAAAGAGTCGCCGGACAACCACCGTGAACCAAGCGTATTGACTATGATTTTTAGTCCTAACAAGAAATGTGTGCACAAGTGTTACACGTGTAACATTTCTGTGCGTTCTGATAGTTAGGCCCTGTTTCTTGCGCGTTAATGTATTCCAAGGGGGTGAGTGTTTGGGCCCTATAGACCTTTGCTCAACTCCTCCATATAAACTGTTTTGGTTTCATACTGGAGTAATGAGAAATAAGTTTGTGAACATATGATCTATCACCGCACTCTTTTAGACTTACTTCGTAAGCAAAAAATACTGCAAGAACTTGTGCATCCCAATGCAAGCTAGCAGTCTGGTACATGACCTCAGATGACCTTTGACCTTGGTCCATGACCTTTGACACCATCAAAAATGAGGGAAACCCTATACACCTTACCCCAAGGTCTGGTTTTTTTTTTTTTTTTTTTTGTTATTTTTTTTTTTTTTTTTTTTTTTAAAATGGGACTTAAACTTTTTGAAGGAGGCACAAAAAATGAAAACTAACCAAAAACCAACCAAACTGGAACAAACCAACACCACATACATACAGAAATGCGCACCCTTGCGCAATACCCCTCTGCTTTTCAAGCCAAGGGATAAACACAACAGATAAAAATCTAATTTGAAAAAACTATAGGATATACATTAATTATACACATGTTTAACAATATTTAAGAGAATAATTTACATAGATATTCAAATTTTTATAGTGTGACCAAGAGTCGAGGAGAAAGACATTCCCAGGGCCTCCATACTATGAAAACATAAGGGATACCACCTGAATCTAAGCTGTGAGGATCTGTGTGTATGTACCCCACAGAAACATCGGTTAAAGATATAAGATCCCATGCCCCTAACGTTGGGTATTTACCTGCCACCCTACCTACCTAATTGCATGCACAGTTGTGATTCTGTCAGTCATGGTGAAAACCGATACGACACCTACTATTTCTCCTCTGCCATATTCACCCATCAGTTCTTTTTTGCCTGTGGGTAGCTGTACCACGGATCGTAGACGGAATTCAGCACAATATAGGTACAATCTGAAGGGTCCCCTTGTCTGAAATACATGGCCAAAACGTATGGGTATTATTGTATAGATAGATTCTGACCGACTAATCAACCACAACTTTAATTAAATATGCGAAGAAAGCAAACTTGATGGCTAATTACTCGGTGTAAAAGCAGTATTTTTTTACCTTTATCATTCTAAAAGAGTTGTCTTTAAAGAGCAATCAAAGCTGTTTTTTTTGGATTCAAAACTCTCCAATCAATACCCCTAGATGCTGAAAAATGGCAATTAGAGAGTCCCCCTTGTATCTGCTACAGATACTGATGAAATGCAATTATACCTTGGATTGCTTCAGCTGTTTGATGTCATTGAATGCTTAATGGTTGCTTACCTGAGGACAGCTTTGCCTGCTTCAAGCTGCAACAATGCCATTGCCAAAGTCTGTCTGTCTTACAAAAGGTGAGAGTTTGTGACGACATAGTGACCTACTCGTAACACAACCTGTGACACTCCTTCATAATGCTGAGGAAAAAAAGACAAAGTTGTTACCAAGTTATCTGGTGCTTATATCAATCTTGTTAAAATTACAATGCTGGAATCATCACATGAACCTGGTATTATCTGTAGTAAGCTTGGTGTATTTCATCATATAAACCTAGTATAATAGGTTAATATAAGCTTGGTTAATCATCACATGAACGGGGTAGAATCTGTAAGTAGGCATGGTTTACTATACACATAAACCTGGTATAATATGTATGATAAGTTGGTTATGATCACATAAACCTGGGAAATGTTATAAGCTTAGTTGATGATCACATAAAATATGATGAAATATGTCAACCATAAATTGGTTTATCTCACATAAACATTATCTAATATGTAATAAGCTTGGTTTATCATCATATAAACCTGGTATATATGTAGTAGGCTTGGTTTATATACATAAACCTGGATAAATGCTAGTATGCTGGTTCATCATCACATTTGCTGATGGCAATCACCCTACAATCCTGCCTGGCTTTGACAGTAAATAAATTCCTTCCTGCCCCATTACAGCTTGTTTTTCTGACGATGAAAGCCTGTAGTCTTGCTCATTTGGACAGTAAATACTCTTGCCCGATTGATTGACCTATAGAGCTGTTTTGCTGATGGCAAGCACCCTACAATCTCCCCTTCCTTGTCACCTCACTTTCACAAACCAACTAACATCCAACCCCCCCCCCCTTCCCCTGTCTAGCTTGACAGAAACAATGCAGCTCCCCCTGTCAAAGACAGCTAAATCTCCCACAAAACTCCCCTGGGTAAGCTGTAAAGATAATCTTATCATCTCTGAGTACAATCTCTTCTGAGGACATCAGCAAGGTACCGGTATATGTGAACATTAAACTGCTTCCTGTGATAGTACAAATATATGAGTACATTTGTACAGGGAGGACATGTATGCAATTATGATAAAACAATGAAATACATATAAGCTTTTGCTGAGCATAGGTGAAAGTATTTTATACTCCAAAAATGTTCAAAAATGCGAAAAGATCAGATGATCTGTCAGAAACCTATAATCACCTAAATCTCCTACTTTCATCAGTTAGAACTTGTGTGGCTTGGAAGTTTTGTGCAAACCAGCTTTTACATTTCAATGCTAAACAAATTAGCAATGCTGATGTCTTGTCTTTCATGATGCATCAACTCAAATACATGTGTGGTATGCATAGAATACTATAATATAATTGCAGCATTTATATAACGCTTTTTCACAGTGATCAAAGAGCTTTACATTATGATTGCTACTCTTTTTGGGGGAAATTAGTCCGCTGCCATAAATACCCAAGCCTATCCTACTTTGGATGGCGCTAAATGGACAAGATCCCTAGCAGCTCCCCATTTGGCACCGGGGTGGAGACAGGCAATCGAAGATAAAGTGTTTGTCCAGGGACACCAACACGTTGGCCACCAGTGGGTCTCGAACCCACGACTTTTGGATCACGAGCCGTGCCATACACTGGACCACACGCGCTCTCACATAGAATTGTCCACTCATGATCTGAAGGTGTGGTTCGAGTCCTGGCTGGGCAACGTGTTTGTTATGCACTGGGCAAGAATGTTGACCTCGCTTGATCTCTCGACCCAGGAATGAAATGGGCAGCGTTATGGGAAATGTTACCTAATCTAAGTATTGAGAGTTACTGTGCTACAGTTGTGACTAGTGCTGAAGACAATGATTCTGAAATTTCATAGTGACAGCAGAATAAGGATAAGCAGGCATGTGGTATTATATGAGTCAAAAATACCCCAAGGTTATTGCCACACCTGGAAGTGTTCAGTGTGGATTCCAATATCACTCAAATGACTCGTGGACTATACTTAATAGTGGGTGCTTTGGATGACATACAGGAGTAAAATGCAACTTTAAATGAATTTGACTGACCTGATCTCCTTCTTTGACAACAATGCCGACTGCTGGTATGTGTGCAAAGATTGAGGTAGCATCCAATAAAGGACGATCCTGAAAGAAATAACACAATGGTAAACAATCCCAGTTTTCCAAATAAAAACCTATGACATAATCTTAATCTTCTTACTAATTCAGCTAGGACCAAAAATCAGATTAAACTGCTCTGTCATTCTATTGAAAATGGTCCAAAACAAAGTATTTTAGGGGTTTTAAACACGTTTTCCTACTGAAGACCTTTTTGAATAAAGGACATTCTCAATGTTAGATTTTCCCCATTTTTTCAAGCATTGTGTTATTTTTTATACCAACAGGTAAAAATCAAGAAATTAAAGTATATTTCAAACGACCCCTAGCGCTTACATTGCATACTTGGGCTAGTCTGGATGTTGTGGGGGAACCCAAAAAAAATTTGTAAATGTAAACAAGAGACAATGCTGAGGAATCATCCATTTAATTGATATAATGAAAAAAATCTTGCATTGGTCATTGACATAAAGCTGTTATCTGTTGAAAAGAGACAAGTATAGGAATGACTTACATAAACAAAGATGCTCCAGGTCTTCCATAGCCATGCTAAGTATATCATCGTCAGTGTAAGATAATCCCCTGAGGTGTGGGTTTCTCTCGTGATCGTCTGCTATTGTCACCTTTTCACGGTTTACTACTTCATCTTGGCCCTGTGGGAGGTCAAATCACAACCTCGTAAGCACAGCCCTGAGATCATCCGTTTTTTGCTTAAAGTTGAAAGTTTTGAATACATCGATAGGCGTCAGTCTTACCTTTCATTGCTTAACCTGTGCTTTTCCAAGATTTTTTTGACATAGTTTCTTGCATATTACCTAAATTTCAGTTACTCTTGAATATGACAAATTGAGGTGATTATGTAATAGCTGAAAGATTACATAGCGGCCTTTTATGGCAAAAGGGCGTAACTCGAGTTACACATTTTGCATTGAACGGGTTGTCTGCAAAACAATGCATTAGGGATAAACATTTTTTGTAAAAATGGTTTTGCATTACTTAGGCTCAACATTTGAAAAAGAAAAAGTATCCCATAATGCATTGGTTTGGCAGGGTGCGCCATTTCAATGCAAAAGGGAGTAACTCAAGGTACGCCTTTTGCCATAAAAAGGGCCGGATAGGGGTCTAAACATTGTTTAATTAAGTAGAGCAAATTTACCATTAACATTTCCAATCATTTGTTGATGTTACCTATGGCTAGGTTTATACTCTATTTTAAGTACACAGTTCAAATTCCTCACTCAAGTGAAAAACATGGGAGGTACTCGTCATTGAATATTAATTCCAGCTTATTCTATCTTATGTATCCCTCCTGAGTACCTGTTTGTGTGCTTGGATTCTTCCAAGCCACGTACCCGAGCCCTCCTGCCTATCTACATTGTGTGCTTTCAATTTTTCTAAGCTGTGTACCCTAGCCCTCCGTGCATACCTGCTTGTGTGCTTTAAATTCTCCCAAGTCGTGTACCCTAGCCCTCCCTGCATACCGGCTTGTGTGTTTTGGAATCTTCCAAGCTGATGTACCGATTGTTACCCTAGACCTCCTGCATACTGCTATTCTCCAAAGTGGTGTACTCTAGGCCTCCGTAAATACCTGCTTGTGTGCTTTGGATTTTCAAAGCCATGGTACACTAGCCCTCCCTGCAGCCACCTCAAAATCAGACAAGCTCATGGCAAGACGGCCAGTGGCATCAACATCCAGAGAGACGCTTTTTTTTTTTTTTTTTTTTTATGGTGTTTATACATGCCTGTTTCTTCAGGCCTGCAATCACAGCTAACACAAGCAAACAAGAATCTTAATTACAATCTGTACCCACCTTAAAATTTGTTCACCAGAAAGACAGACTTGTCTCTGATAACTGCCTGAGGGGAGACAGTATTTGACTTTAGATCACTATTCTTATATTAAAATGTTCAAGTGCACAGTTGCACAGGAAACGTCTTGTTGATCTTTTGTTTTGTTACAAGCTATGAAACTGCTGCAACAGAATATTTGAGGACTTTGGTCAGAGGATAGTCATCTGTGGACTTTGTAATCATTAAAGGAGCTTGTTCAGATGGTCTTTGGGACCCCCAAAACTTACCAAAAGTAGTATCAATTTTGATATCTCATTTTCAATTCCATTTCCCCCAGATAGAACAAAAAAAAACCCTGCCCACTTTAATGGTTAGCATCAATATTCACTACTATATTTGAGACCATTAGGGGTCAACAAACTCTTATCGGACCAGAAACTGTGAGTGGCAAGGGAAAAATGGTGGTCTTACTTGGGAGGTGTTTTAAAACACCAAGCCATTTGGACCCCAAGCCAAATTGCTCATAAAAGTGGTAAAAGGATGTATCGTACACTATACTAGGAATTGAAGGTTTGGTGACATGGTTGGGGCCCGGGGGGGGCCACTTGTATTCAAAGTTGGATATGAGGCGGGAACATGGACTTTCAAAATGCACCTAAACACGTTTTTCACCGACTAAAAAACAGCTGAAACATACCCTAAAACAAGTATGTTATGGTTTATGATACAATCTCAACAAGTACGCAATGCATGGAATCATAATATACCCTTATTATCTTGCCTTTGCTTTACTTCCCAAGTTCATTAAAATATTTGGATGATTTGATCCCTGCCGTAATTAGTGAGATATAACATGACAATTCAGGGTAAGAAAAAAACAACCTTTTTTCCATATTTGCTGTTTTGACACCCTAAACGATGTATCGCCTGTGGAAAAAAAAGACACCCTTTTTACGCGTTTTCTTTTAACGCATCATATCCAACTTTGAATACAAGTGGCCCCCCCGGGGGGGTGGGGGGGTCAAAACATGGTGGAAATGTTGCAGAGTTTTGTTTTGGGAGGTGCGGAGGTGGGAAAGGGGGAGGAAAGAAGGGAGGACCTTTACTCCTCCATCTATTCGCCAGTGTGTGATCAGTAGAGGGGTTTCGTCTCGTCAAGTTGGTTGTTATTTGGAAAAAAAGGGACAGCAAAATTATTTGTAGTTGGGGGGTATGGCCACAAACCTTGTCCCGTGAAGAAAGTTGCATTTTTAGGGCCTTAATCTTCAAAAGGAAATGATTTACATGCTTTTTGATGACAGATTTGGCATCTATACAGTAAAAAGTACCAACCCCCCCCCCACACCCCCCCCCCCCCCCCCCTCCCCCCTCCCCCCCCCCCCAACCCCAACCAACCCACCACCCCCCATAGAAAATTGTTTTTAAACTTTGCTGGGGTGCTATTCTCAAAATTTTACCCTCCCACCAATACCAATCCAGTGGGTGCTAATTATTGAACCAAATTGGGTGAAATCCATTTTTAAAACCAAGTGTACACTTATGTGAAATAACCCATATCTGCTTGTGTGCTCTGGATTCTTCCAAGCTGTGTACCGAGCCCTCCCTGCATACTCTTGTGCGCTTTGGATGTCTTCCAAGCATGTACCCCAGCCTCCCTGCTTGTGCGCTTTGGATTCTTCCAACTGTGTACCCCTAGCCTCCTGCATACCTGCTGGTGCGCTTGTGGATTCTTCTCCAAGCCGGTACCCCAGCCCTCCCTCTTGTGGCTCTTTGGATTCTTCCACGCTGTGTATCCTAGCCCTCCCTGCATACCTGCTTGTGTTTGTTTGGATTCTTCTTCCAAGCTGTGTACCCTAGCCCTCCGTGCATACCTGCTTGTGTTCTTTGGATTCTTCACAAGCCACATATCCCACACTCCTGCATATCTGCTTGTGTGCTCTGGATTCTTCCAGCTGTTAACCCACCCCTAGCCCCCTGCATACCTGCTTGTGCGCTTTGGATTCTTCCAAGCTGTGTACCCTAGCCCTCCCATGTATACCTGTGTTGTGATGCTTTGGATTCTTCCAAGCCACCTATCCCCGCACTCCTGCATACCTGCTTGTGTGCTCTGGATTTTCCAAGCTGTGTACCCAGCCCTCCCTGCATACCTGCTTGTGTACTTTGGATTCTTCCAAGCCGTGTACACCCCAGTTCCTCCTCATCCTGCTGTGTGCTTTGGATTCCTCCAAGCAAACGTGTACCCTAGCCTCCCTGCATCCTGTTTTGTAGTGCTTTAAATTTTCCAAAAGAAGCCGTGTACCACCCTACCTCCCTGCTACCTGCTTGTTGCGCTTGGATTCTCCCAAGTCGTGTACCCTAGCCCTCCCTACTACCTGCTTTGTGTGCTTTAAATTCGCCCAAGTGGGTGTACATAGCCCTCCATCATACCTGCTTGGGTGCTTTGGATTCTTTTCTTCTAATCAGTGACCCCACCTCCCTGCTTGTGCGCTTTGGATTCTTCCAAGCTGTGTATCCTAGCCCTCCCTTCATACCTGCTTGTGTTTTTTTTGGATTCTTCCAAGGCCGTGTACCTAGCCCCTCCTGCTTGTGTTTTTTTGGATTCTTCCCAAAGCCACAATAATCCCAGCACTCCTGCATACCTGCTTGTTTGCTCTGGATTCTTCCACTGTGTACCCTCATCCCTCCCTGCAATACCTGCGGTGTTTTTTGGATTCTCCCAAAACCGTGTACCCTAATCCTCTACATGCATACCTGCTTGTGTGCTTTGGATTTCTTCTAAGTCCGTGTACCCCCAGCCCCTCTCCTGCTTTGCGCTTTTGATTCTTCCAAGCTGTGTACCCTGCCCTCCCTGCATACCTGTTTGTGTGCTTTGGATTCTTCCAAGCTGTGTACCCCAGCCCTCCTGCATACCTGTTTTGTGCTTTGGATTCTTCCAAACTGTGTACCTAGCCCTCCCGCCCTGTATACCTGTTGTGTGCTTTGGTTCTTCCAAGCCAGTACCCCTAGCCTCCTGCATATCTACTTGTGTGCTTTAATTAGATTCTCTCAACCAGTGGTTTACCTAACCCTAACCCTCTGTACATACCTACTTGTGTGCTTTCAATTTTTCTAAGCTGTGTACCCTAGCCCTCCCTGCATACGGCATGTGTGTTTTGGAATCTTCCAAGCTGTGTAACCGACTTACCCTAGCCCTCCGTATCATACGTGCTTGTGTGCTTTGGATTCTTCCAAGCCAAGTACCCTAGCCCTCCCTGCAGCCACCTCAAAATCAGACAAGCTCATGGCAAGACGGCCAGTGGCATCCACCTCCATAGATATGCTTTGTGGTGTTTATACATGCCTTGTTTCTTCAAGCCCTGCAATCACAGATAACACAAAGCAAACCAGATCTAATTACAATCTGTACAACTTAAAATTTGTTCACCAGAAAAAATACAGACTTGTCTCTGATAACTGTCCTAGGTGAGACAGTTTTTTGACTTTTAGAATCAATATGGTCTTATATAACACTGTTCAAGTGACAGTGCAAAGGAAAAAGTCTTGTTTGAATCTTTTTTGTTTTGTTACAAGGTACTGAAAACTTGCTTCACACAAGAATGTTTGAGAACTTTGGTCAGAGTATAGTATCTTGTGACTTTGTAATCCGGTAAGGAGCTTGTTCAGATGGTCCTGTGGGACCCCCCCCCAACTTACCAAAAGTAGTTCAATTTTGATAATCAGCTATCTCATTGTCCCTAAAATTTCATCTTTCAATCCCTTTTTCCCCAATAGAAACAAAAAAACTGCCACTTTCATGGTTAGAGTCCATCAATATTCATACTAATATTTGAGACCATAGGGGTCACAAACTTTCTTATCGACAAACTGTGTAGATGCAATGGGAAAATGGTGGTCTACTTGGGAGGTGTTTAAAACACCACGCCAATCCATTGAGACCCCAAGCCAATATTTGCTCATAACAGTTGTAAAAAGGATGTATCTTCACTATACTAGGAATTGAAGGTTTGGTGACATGGTTGGGGCCGGGGGGCCACTGTATTCAAAGGTGGTATGATGCGTGTGTAACCTTGACTTCAATTCAAATGGCAACCACTAACAACACGTATTTTTCAAGAGAAGAACACATCACAGCACCCACAGAGGCCAAACCGAACATTGACCCGAAACGCCCCCCTTGTACCCCCGTGACTACCCCCTCTCTCCGACCTCCCCTCCCCCACTTATTTTTCTGTTTAATTGATACTCTCAAACAAGTCCGCAATGCATTGAATCATAATATACCCTTATTATCGTATGCTTTGCTTTACTCCCAAGTTCCGATTACATATTTTGGATGATTTTGATCCCGGCTTATGAATTATAACATGACAATTTTCAGGTTAAGAAAAAACATACCTTTTTTTCCATATTTGGCTGTTTTTTACACCCTAAACGATGTATCGCCTGTTGGAAAAAAGACACCCTTTTTACGCATCATATCCACCTTTGAATACAAGTGGCCCCCCCCGGGGGTTGGGGGGGTCAAAACATGTGGAAATGTTCAGAGTTGGTTTTGGGAGGGGTATTTTCCATTTTTATCAATACTTTAGAGTGGTTATCAGTATGGAGGGGTTTTGCTCTCAAGTTGGTTGTTATTTGGAAAAAAATGGACAGCAAAATTATTTGTAGTTTGGGGGTATGGCCCCCAAACTTGGTCCCGGTTGAAGAAAGTCGCATTTTTAGGGCCTTATATCTTCAAAAGGGAATGATTTACATGCTTTTTGATGCCAGATCTGCATTCTACAGTAAAAATTACCCCTAGAAACATTGTTTTTAAACTTATGGGGGTGCTATTCTCAAATTTTACCCCTCCCAACATCATCATCGGCGTCGCGATGCGTTTTTTATGCCGACCCCCCTAAAATTGAGATTGCTCTACCGGGAGAACGAAACGTATGAAGCTCAAATTTTCAGGATTTTCATATTTCATCAATTCCAACTACCTCACAAACTTAGAAAAAATTGAAGGGATAGTGTGGTGCAAGTGTGTTGAGTTGGCATGGAATGGCTCACATAACTCATAACTTAACTCCTGTGGAAGCAAATTTGGTACATAATCATGGGCAATGGGATGAGTTCCCTTGTAAAGATACACCAGTTGTAAAAGTCTTGGTTTTGTAAAGGTTTAATAGTGGGGGCAGTAAGTTGGAAAAATACTGCAAGTAAACTTGTGTCATCCCCCTGGCAAGATGGTAGTCTGGAACGTGACCTCAAATGACCTTTGACCTTGGTCCATGACCAATGACATCATCCACATATGAAGGAACCCTTATTACACCCTAACCCAAGTCTGGTTTAAATTGGACTTCAACTTTTTGAAGGAGACCTGAAAAACAAAAACCTAACCAAACTGGAACACACACCCATACATACAGACATGCGTGTCCTCACATTATCCCCCTCTGCTTTTCAAGCCAGGGGGATAAAAAGGTGAGTTTTTAACAACAAATGAAAAATTTCAAAACAAAATAAATACAATGGAAGCAAATGGTATATTTCACACAAATCCACAGCAAACTAAACTCTAATGATGGTTATTTAAAATTCATATGAATAACCGGACAGAGTCAGATATTTGATGTAAAGGATCTGTTCTATAACAGTTGTGTAGATTTAACTAGAAGTACACTTCACTTTGGAAACTTACACTTTTTAGTATGACCATGGCATGAACTCTCTCAACAGTCAGATTAAAAAATTGCTGGACACCTAATAAGTTGCATACACACATCAAGTTACACTGATGCCAATTAAAGGCTGACTCAGAGATTTCCCAAGGATGACACCCTCATTTTTCTAACAAATCATGTTTATTTGCATGAACAAAATGCCTGTTCACATACAAATCACTGTGCAAAATAGCTTAGCTCAAATCGATATCCTTCAAATAGAAATTCACAACTTTGTAATGAAATTCTGGATCCAAGTTGTTGTTATATGCAGTAGCCTATGGTACTGTTATACTATGCATAAATGTTTACTATGTCAAAACAATCTGTTTCATCTCAAACTTTGGAATTTATCATTTTAGGCAACTATCTTTAGTTCTAGTTGACTACTTTTAATTAATATATAAAAAATTACTCTTCAAAGTCTCTGAGTCAGCCTTTAAGTAATAGGGTGTGGGAAATCTCCCATGCAGTGTATGCATGCTTGTGTTTATTCTGTTCATCAAAGTTTTCATCTGACTGTAGTTTAAATACCTTTGTATGTGTAATTAACCCTAAAAGGTGCATTTCAATATCACTGGATATCCTTGAGAAAAGCTTATTTTCCAAAATTTGAGCTGATCCCGATCTTGCGGTTTTGTGTTAAGAGCATTTGACCGTTTCCCAAGGTTCCATAGGCTACTGTGCTTTAATTTCTGTCCGTTTAACAAAATTGTGAATTTCTTAAAGATGCAATCGAATTTGCACGTAAGATTGGGCACACATGGATTACTAAGACTAACGGTTCAGATGATATAAAAATCTCAACATCTTTTAGGTAAGTTGGGGGGACGAGGCTGTGGATCACAAAATGCCCCTTTAATCTGGAATCATTTACAACCAGTCTAGCTATGAAACTGTTTAGTAAGATGTAGAGCATAATGCAATTTTGCAAAAATAACAATGACAATATGAAAATCCTTATATTTTGCCAATGTGTAAAAGAAAAGAACTGTGGGCTTAAATTGGTATATAAAGGTTAGTTTCTAAGACAGACTTCTTACCCATATTAAGCAAAACTGGATTGCCTTAAACATTTGTAAAATTCAGAAATTTTACCTGTACACAGTTTCCCTATAGAGCTGTACTATTCCATTTTCACATAATACCAAAGGCATCATAGCAATAAAGAAATGTGCATGCTCCATCACCTATTCAAGTGTGATTAAACAAGATTTTTTTACACATTTTCACTGGTTCCAACCCGTTCTATACGCAACAATATAGAACAGGTTGTGCACAATTTTTAAGGTTATAGCATACACCCCATACAGTGTTTTATTACATATGCATGCATCTGGCAATGTTGCATAAATGTTAGTTGCATTTCACTTGTTTGATTTTAGCTGGCTTATGGACAAATTAACACACCAGAGATCAGGTGGTCTTGGGCGTCACATATTGGAGGTTGTCATGCCCAAATAGGGGGTCTTCACACCTTTAACTATATAATGTGATTGCTCAAGACATCCAGCAGGATCCATCTGACATCCAAAAAAAAAAAAAAAAAAAAGTGATGAACCTGGTAGTCTAATCCCACCACCAACACCCTTTGAGGATCAGAGAATTCCACGGAATCACTTTGCTACCCAATCCATGACACTGCAGTCACAGTATCCCTATCGATCATCTTGGATCAATGACAGATGGTTTGAGCAATGGTCATCCTCTACTTTGAACCTAAAGCAGTTTGTGGACAGCCCATCTAGCAAGCCCAAAGGCTGTGACCTTGATAGGAAAGCATGGGTCAACCTCAACAGACTCAGAACTGGCGTTGGTCGTACAAAGAACTTCCTTCACAAGATCGGAGTAGAACCATCACCAAACTGCGATTGTGGAGAGCCACAAAACCATTAGCCACATCATAGATGACTGTGAGGTTTACAAGTCCCCAAGAGGAATTCCAGGCCTGATCAACCTGGATGATGAAACTATCAGCTGGTTAAAGACGGATCTTCCACTGTGATTTTGGACTTGCACGAACGAACGAGCAAAACTGGATTGCCTTAAACAGTTGTAAAATTCAGAAATTTTACCTGTACACAGTTTCCCTATAGAGCTGTACTATTCCAGTTTCACATAATACCAAAGGCATCATAGCAATAAAGAAATGTGCATGCTCCATCACCTATTCAAGTGTGATTAAACAAGATTTTTTTACACATTTTCACTGGTTCCAACCCGTTCTATATGCAACAATATAGAACAGGTTGTGCACAATTTTTAAGGTTATAGCATACACCCCATACAGTGTTTTATTACATATGCATGCATCTGGCAATGTTGCATAAATGTTAGTTGCATTTCACTTGTTTGATTTTAGCTGGCTTATGGACAAATTAAACACCAGAGATCAGGTGGTCTTGGGCGTCACATATTGGAGGTTGTCATGCCCAAATAGGGGGTCTTCACACCTTTAACTATATAATGTGATTGCTCAAGACATCCAGCAGGATCCATCTGACATCCCCAACTACATTTTGCACTACACGGTGAACAGCATCTTGGCTGCAGCCCCAGTGATAGAGTACTTTTGTTCTCGTGTTGTCGTAACAAATTGCCAATATTTATTGTACCTATGTGGTGATAGTTTTTACAATTACACAGAGACACACTTACAGAGCACCTGAGTAGCAGCAGCTATATCAACCTTTAATAGTACTTATGCTATTCTTTGCAAGCAGTATTTCATTAACCCATATGTGCCCCTTAAAGGTGCGTGTTCTGATTGTCTTTGGGATCCCCGATTTACACGTAAATAATATCGATTTTGATATCAGATGAAAGGCCGTATTTTTCTCATTGTCGTCATGAAATTTGAGCCCTCAAATCCATTTCATTCAAAAGACAAAACAAAAAACTGCCATTTTAATGGTTGACCATCAATATTAGCACGGGTATTGAATAGGGCTTTGCAATATGCATTATTGCTTCTACCATCAAAACCGCAAGTTTGTTTCCCATGGTACTTGATTGCTGCGTATGTGCAAGTGCCAGGCTCTCATATCAAGTAGAGAACACAAGAGCCATAAATCAGAACAAGCACCTTTAAAGGTGAACTGTACTGTAAAACAATATTCATACACAATAAAATACACCTCTCATCCAGTTATTTTGTAAATACTTGGAAAAATGATCTTTAGTTTCGAGTTTTGAGACATTTCTAGGCAAGACTGGCAAAAAAATCACCTGTGATGCTTAACTAAATCAGCTTATTAGTTGCATTAATTTGAAGTGTTAAATGCAATCCAACTGCCTCAATATCAATTGGATCATTATTTCCATCCTGAAACACGATCAAATTTATTATGTTGCTTAACTTTATGGCTTGAAACAGCATCTTAACAAGTGCATTATTTAGTTATCAGGGAGTTGTAACCACATGTCAGAGAAAAGTACTTATGGAGGCATCCATATTTATTATATGATTAAATGTAACCTATTCAAATTCAACTGTCATTGTTAAGTATGCAGTGGGATCTCATCAGATTATATAATGTGACAGATAGAAAATGAATACCATTCAAAAAAGTAAAATAGAGTAGCACGTGGCAAGGATATGTAGCTCCTACTTATCTTTTGAACCAAACTAATCGTCATTTACTTTTTTTAATGCACTATATACTACATCACCAAGATCACCTGGGCCCTTTCTCATTTAACTATATCGTGTTAAAAATAAGGAAAATACCAAGTGTATAATTTCCTTTAATCCTCCCTCCCTCCTTCCATTTTGCCAAAAAATGCTAAAATAAGACCAAATTTGATATATCTCAGCCAATAGAAGACAGATAATGCCCATCATTGCTACAGTGATGTAACATTAATGGTGGTTGGCATGGGGTAAAAGGTCATTCAGACATTATTTCAGGCCATCTTGTTTGCCATGTTTCCCGCATGGCTGGTGTTTTCTATGTTTGCTTTTCCTGACATTGGCTTAGAGGATGTCATAATTAGTCATCATTACAAAAGTAAGAGAAATACCATTCTTTCATTTTATTTTAATGGAAACCAAAAAGGTAAGAGGTGTAATACAGCTTAGACAAAATTCGCTTCAACCACACATCTGCCTTACAAACCTTTTCTCAAATCTGAATCACCCTATTTGTTCCATAAATTCCAATGATAAAGATATCTAAGTTTCCCATCTAACATGGAGTATGTTTTGTTTACCTAGTGCTTACTGAGTTCTTAAAACAGCATGCAAAAATCCTAGTCTTATAAAAACACTGATGGGTAGCATTCTGAAAAAAATCCATGTTTAAATCCAGTTAAAAGGGTCTAAATTCCCTAATCGAAGCAACTTGTTTAAACTGGTACAAATGCAGTTCAACTGGATTTACAAATCTATTTCAACCCCATTCAAAAGTGTTCTTCAAACCTAGTTTGACACACTGAGTTCAGTCCAATTGAAGCCAGTTACAATCAGCTTAAACCAGTTTAAACTCAGTTAACTGGACTTAATCCTAGAGAGGCACTAGCTATGAGATAAGCAGAGCTCTCCTACCACACACAGTTACCCTGCTAAAATATTAAATGCTGGAAGCTTTTTAACCATCTAACTCAATTATACCAACAATGTGAGCATGTGCAAGCCAGGCAGCAATTAAACACACCGCCTAAAGTAAAAGCCCCTTTTTAGTAGACCACACCTTAAAATATGGGTTTCAGGTTTTTGAACTGAAACAGCAAAAACAAACACAATTATGTTCTGCACAAGGCGATACCTCATTTGCATAAATAGCTCCAACGTCATTGCCATAGCAACCTTTTCAATGTAAAAGATGCATGTTTCAAAGTTGCACTTTAATCCATTAAAATTGTTGCTTTTGTTGCTAGATTGTCTTGTTATTCCTAACCAGACATTCATGTAGATGTCATTTAGCCACTCTGGAATCTGCCTTTTTTTATTCAAAGAATTGTCATGGCAACATTTTCAAGGTACTAACACAAATACAATATCAACTTTTGCAGAACAGAATTATCTTTTTTTGCTAGTTCAGTTTGAAAAATTGGTATATTGATTTTAAGCTGTGGTCTTCCAAAAGGCTGGTTACTTTTTGCGATGGGTTTAGGTGTGTTGATATAATTACACAATGTAATGACCACACAAGGACTAAATCTAAGTTACTTTTGCACTCAACATATTAAATGACAAGTTAGGGAGATGGGTTTTATCTGACTTTGACTGCGGGATGTCAGTGATTAGGATATATATTTTTGTTTAAAAAGGCAATCCTTTTGAAATACATTGGAATTTTTTACAACTGCAATTTTCAGAGCTAAGCTAGCACCACATCAACATGACTGCTGGCAACATGTTACATGAGCACAAATTGTCCACAATTACAAACGTTCTCATTATAAAAAGATTCTAAAATTGTCCCAAAATTTGTAGGCCTTGGTGAATTTATTAATCATAAAACTGAAATATTCAAAACTCAAAACAATTATTATTCCTTTAGAAGAAATGGAAAACTTTATTTGATATTGGTTTGCCTATCAATGAAACTGCTCTGAATGATCTGCCCAATTAGACGCATCCCTTTCAAAGGATTACAATGAAGACGAGGTTAAGGGAAGAAAGGAGGTACTAAAATATTATCAATCACAGATGCAAGAAGTTTCAAGGTTAGCCTGGACTATTACATACATCCAATTACATTTGCATCCTTACTATTGGTCATTACTCTCTGCAATTATCCAAGAGAATTAACACCTAGGAGATTCTCTAGGACTACACAAAATAAGTTTTGAAAAATTGCTAAGAAACAATGGAAGGAATACTCAGTACTTCTGAGAAGCAAAGAAGCAAATCATTTTGTGTAGCCCTAGAGTCACACGGACACCACACCTTGGCACCACTCAACACACATCTTACCCATTGCACTAAAACTTCTTGGTATGAAAAGCGCCCTCTCACTATGGCGCCGAGTCATGCGAGGATGTACTGCATGAGTAAAATCAAAGTAATGTTGGTACACCAACAGCAATGTGCAAACATAAAAAACAAATGATAATTTCAGAACTAGTTAAATGAAATATTTCAAGATACATCTACATAAACAAAATGATACAAACTAAAACATTAATACCAGGTGTAACAATACATATCCACACTTTTATCAACTAACACTATTCTGAACTATAACACTATTCTGAACTAAATCACTATTCACAGAGTGTCCACACCTCAAAGGTTCTATTTTGTGCCTATATTTGCTGTCAAGACACAAGCAAATGACATTATTGTAGTACTACACTGGTAACTGAATCTGTGGCATCCAACAGATCAGCTCCACAACTACCATTTTGTAGTCAGCAGTTGTGTGTATAGGGTATTCTCAAGTCCAGAACAGTTGGCTTAAATTACAATGTTGAGTCAGAGATAGTACTGCAATGCATAACAATAAGGTTTTCTATGGGTCTGTTAAAGACACTCTCAGTGATTCACCCCAAAAATTCATAATATTTGAAATTTGCAGAAATAGCTTATAATTGAAGGACAGGTCTATAGAATTCTAATAAGTTATTTTTTGCAACTGAAAAGTTAACAGAAAAGGAAGAAAACAGCAGTGCTCAAAGATCAGTGGCGCATATTTGTCATAACCAGCTTTTTTTCAGGGGGGCAAGCATCAGGGGCACCAAATTTTTGGGTTGGGCGGGTTGGGGGGGGGGGGTTGGAAACTTACTGTAATGTCCACCGTGACCGTGCGTGCGTAAAAGGGCCATTTTTATATTTTTATACATCTACAATGCGTTCGGTACCTTATGCGTCCCTAAATCCGCCAATTAGCATATATTAAAATTTGTTAGTATAGCATAATAGTATAGGCCTATGTTGTTTTATATGCATATTGACACATGTGCAGAAAATCACTAATTTTTCAGGGGGGGGGGCAAGAATCCCCACGGAGGGGGGGGGCAGCTTCCCCCTGCCCCCCCTGGTTAAAAAAAAAAAAAAAAAAAAAAAAAAAAAAAAAAAAAAAAAAAAAAAAAAAAAAAAAAAAAAAAAAAAAAAAAATGTGCCCCCCCCCCCTCTGGTTATACCACTGTCAAAGATATGAATCTCAATTCAGTATGTGTTGTAGTAAGTGTCCGTATGAACAGTAATGACTAAAACGTATGATTTTGTCCTTTTTAGCTTGCTTTCAGTCTAAGCACTGGTAGAGGAGGTTAGGACACCTATATTTGTTACACAAATGTAAAAATCTGATTTTTGATTTTTTTTTTGATGTTCCGATTTAGCAAATCACTGATAGTGCCTTTAATAATTTGTGTCAGTATTTTTCCTACTTATTACTTTTTTCATTTGGTCAGTTGGGCCTGTAGAACAAGGTTATTTTTTGTCTTTTTTACACATCCAGCATTAACATTACAATAAACACAAAAGTTTTTAAATCAAACAGCAAAAAGAAAATACACCTTTTCAAGTTTTCAGAACATGACAATCCCAATACGGATGAAGTTCATAACATGCAGCTGTTAGGCACGGCACTTATGCTAATTACAGGCGGTGGTGGCCAAGCCTCATTCATTATAGCAACTCACCAAAAATGTCAAAAGAAATAACAGCAATACTGAGTGCAAACCACAAACCAATTTGGGTGTTTAGATGTGGGTCGGCCATGGGTGTTCCCATGACCCACATACGACCTCGTCCTCGTTCGTTATTCATACAAAAAAAAATCAGAAATAACCCTTCCAGTGGAGTTGATTCTTCAACTCCAACGGTTTTGGAATAAGAAAATATTCTTTGACAACATATAAAAAATTCAGAATTTTTCGTCAAGATTTCGCTTTTATGTGTTAAACCAATGGCGACGTCTGAAATTTGGATTTCTTAGCCGCCCTCCCCTGGCTAATTACGCCTTTGGGTAATGCACATCACTGGCAAGCGCTTGTGAATGTATGCGAGCGTATAAGAACGTTTTATTTTGCTACAAACATTACTGATATTTATTTGAAAAGATCTATTGAGAATGAAAAGCTGCTTCATTCAATGATTTTATTCTACTGAGTTGATAACAATTTCTTTGGATTTGACAATGTGCGCATTAAACAGGCACACTATTGAAAATTTTAAGAAAATGCAGTTAAAGTGAATGTCAGTATATGCCCAAGAAATTGTGGCTGGAGATGCTAATAGACCAAATCAGCATTATGATTTCCGGTAAAATTTTAGGACTCCCACAATTTGACCTTGTCAATATTTCAGGAAATTGTACTTTCGAAAAATGGTTCTAAAATATTTTTGAGATGTAAAAATGGGCAAAATATTTGATTCTATATATATAAGTTATGAGGTACTTTTTATTGGCTATATTGCTGGAATAATTAATCAAAACATAATTATTAAAACCATAATCTTGATTTGTCAAAGGTCAGGAGTACTAAAAAGTGGCAAAACCTCCCCACAATGCATCACAAATCTCTAATGCCGATTTCGCTTATTATTAAGTAGCAGTGCCCGTAGAGGCCCAAGCTTTTTCATGACTCATTGGACACAAATATATATTGATTTTAGAAGTTACTTTGGGTTCACTCAAATAAATTGTGGATAAATTGTAGTAATAATAACGCAGACCAAACTTAAAGGAGCAACAAGCAATTTCGAGACATCCATGTGTTGTGTCATATGTAGTGATTTTAATTAAACACTCAATAGATTTCTTACTTTGTATTTGGCTACAGAAATGTCTTAGTGAAAACAAACAATAATTTTGATTCGCTTGTATTTCAATATGAAAAGGCCAAATTTCATATTTGCTCCAATACGAAATTATAAATTTTGCTATTTTTGTACCAAAGAAATAATTATTGGCTAATCCTTTCAGATGGGGATATTTTTGCTGGAAAGCTTTATAGCTGTGCAAAAAAAAGGACTTTCAATTTTTTAAGGACAGCTGATATCTGAAATTTCTCATTGCACCTTTAACTCCAGGAAATTAAAAATATTTTTGTTAAGCAGGAACCTATTAAGATTTCCAACACAAAACAGATTAAGGAAGCTTAGTGATGTATTACTTAAGAGTTGATTAACTGAGGATTAAGGCACAACTCTTACCGGGTGCCCCATCTTGCTCAGTGATGGTTCTAGGTATACGTATATCACTGTGTCGGCGCTGTATACGGGGATGGTTTGCTGTGAACTTAGTAGTGACTTTGTCACCTTGTGAATAAAACATCAAATATACAAGCATAATATGTACACACAAAAATGATTAATATAGAACATGCAACATCAAGGTGGATATGGTAAACTGGTATGTGTAATGAAACATCATCTTGCACACAGATTAGCTGAAGGTCTATGCATGGATATAGGAAAGCAGCAAGTACAGCGTGATTCAAAAAAGTTACCATTTTTAACAAAATTTTTTTATTACTACTCTCCAGCATTTCTGAATTTCATGAAAATAGGTGCAAGTGCAGTTCTTTAGTTGCTTGAAACCGTTATTCATCCCAATAGCTAAAATACAGCAAGTAAACTTGAATCATCCCCTGGCAAGATGGCAGTTTGGAGCACAACCTCAGATGACCTTTGACATCCTCCATATATGAAGGAACCCCTATTGCACCTTAACTTTAAGTCTGGTTTAAATCAGACTTCAACTTTTTGAAGAAGACCTGAAACGAAAACCTAACCAAACCGGAACACATATACATACATATATCAAAACCCAACCAAACTAGAACACACCTACATACCTACCACCTGTGCGCTAAACCCTCCCACCCGCAAATCACCCCTATTCCTTTTCAAGCCAGGGGGATAACAAGGCTGGATTCTTACACACACTGTTACCTATATGGCAGCTACTCTGTATCTACTATAGCAACTAATGCACAGTACACACTGGGCAAGTTGCGATGCAATAGCTGCAGGATAGGGCTTGCAAAGTACATCAGTTATTAGGTGCAGAGATGTGTCTACTCTATAATATCTACCCCAATGGCAACTCTGCTATGTAGATGACATACTAGTATATGGCCATATTCTTGTGTGCTAGCCTATACTGCAGTTACTCCCTGTCTACTATGGCAGCTAATGCACAGTACACACTGAGCCATTTGTGATGCATTAGCTGCAAGATAGGGCTTCCTAAGTACACCAGTTGCATCTGCTCTACAATACCTACCCAAGCCTTGAAATAAGCGGACAGGAACCAGGGGCAATTTATTTTTGAAAACGGAGAACCCATGATGGGCTAGGCATATCAATAATGTTTGTTGCATAAATTATAGGTACTTAATGATATCCGAAATTACATTTCTATTCCCTCTATACTTTGTCTTGTCTGAAGTATGAAGTGACGACGCGCGTGTATACCAGGTGCCGTCTTTCAGTTGCAGTGTGCTTGTGCTTGGTCTACGTGCGCACTGAAAGTCGGTTCAATGTATACGCCCGCGTCGCTACTTTAAAAAACTACTTCGAGCTAGACAGAGTATAGCATATTGAATTTGTCAGGAAAAAAAATATATATTTCTCTGGCAGTGGGTGGGTTTTAATCAGTAAAAACACCCCTTACACACTAGTTGTAACCAATAAGTGCAAATCAACATTAATAACTATATATCAACAAAATGCTCAGTTTTTTAAATGTTTTTCATGCAAATTTCAAACAATATACATATCACAGAAGGGGATCTCCCAGGTATGCCTTCCAATTCCGTAGCCTACCTCAATCACAAATTTACATTATGCTAGTTTCACACGTCTAACAGAACAGAAAAAAAATATATGAAATTGCCATTTTGCAGGCTATCATGAAATAAATTTGTGGATTCACAGCGGCCTTGGTCCCCTCCAAACTTATCAAAAAAAAAGGTTGAGATTTTTGTATCACCTGAAGAGTAAACCCAGTGGAGTAACCGGACCTTTGTAAATGTGGGACACTCATCACCAAGTCTTGAGAATGGGGATTTGAGAAAGCCCAAATAAGACATAGGCACATTGGAAGTGCAATTCCAATGTTGTGCTTTTGTTAAAGGTCAACTCACCTGATGACACAGACTCTGCTCGGCCTCTTATATCATGATCGCTATCTTCTGCGCTAGAACGCTCAGACAAAACTGTAATAGATATTGAAGAATGATACTTTGTAACTATTTTGTACAAGGGTTATTTTAGTCTACATATTGATAACATTGGTGGAATTCAAATGATGTCTCTTGAATGACTGTTGAACTATCTCAAAATGTAACCAATAAGGGTCTGTATGCACAAAAAAAGTTAGACCAGGTTTAAAGTTAGACCTGGTCCAAGTAGTTTTGTTCAAAATGACAGTAATTCATATTTTCTTCATATAGAGTAACTAGCAAATGTTAAATATTAAAATGCAAATTTCAAAATTAATACAAAATACCGTATGTCCAATGCACAGGAAATGTCATTTCTGGTGGGACTAAATTATACTAACTTTAGACCCGGTCTAACTCTTTTGTGCCTACAGATCTAAGACTAAAGGAATGGTCCTACTCATGGAAATGCAGTTTCACACTAATTAAAATATGGTCATGAAAATATATTTTACATTTTTGATCAATTATTTGATGGCAGAATCCACTGACCTTGTTTGCTTAGAGGGGCACTTTGTGATCCAAGCCTTGTTTTTCAACTTGCCTTGAAATTATTTGCATCATCTGAAATGTTGGCCTAAGCATTGTATGTGTACCTAATCGTATGAACAGATGTGATCTATTCTGGAATTACAGTCACTTTCAGAATTTCTCAGGCAAGCCGAATGCACGCAATGTATTATGCAAATCAAAGCGCGGTATAGGCGTAAGTCTCTCAACCAATTACAAATCGTGTGACGCTTGTCAACAACTTATTTGTGCTTCTGGGTTGGCGCATATCGTAGCCCAATCTTGCCTGAAAAATTCTGGCAGCGACTGTAATTTATCATTTTTGTAAATACACAGGAATTACAACACAGTGGTCTATGGAGCACTGTGATGCAAACTTTTGCTCATAACATCATAACACATGGTCAGAATCAACCAAAATTTATGAAAAAAAAGATATTGTGCTAAGATCACAAAATGCACATTTAATGTTCTGATAAGGGGAGCTGGTTACCCTGGTAAATGAAAAAGAAGATCTACCTACAAGGGCGTCAGCTCTGGAGAGCTAATGGCAGCCATCTAGCACATGCTACCTTGCATGTTGGGCATGGTTGCCTAAAGGCTAGGCCCACCGCCGAAAACTCTGGATTGACGTCAGGTAGGGCATCCGGTCAATTATGTTTTGCTCCAATAAATCCTCGCACAGCAGTATTGCTGAGTGTGAGGTGAATCCGGCCACCCTCTTTTACGGGGACAAAACCGGATTTCAAACTTTGGTTTAACTAAGTAAACTAAAAGATGAGCCTCACAAGGCTTTGATAACCAGCTGGGATACAGTTGAAATGTGATCAATAAATTTTTGTCCCATGTTCCTATGAAATGGAGCATATCATTGCATTTTTTTAAATATTTCAGATTAGAATTGCTAAAGTAAAACTTCACAATGATGCATAACCTGAAAGCAACTTTATCTTAAAAATACAGCATTCAGTGAACACACCTGTTGTATGTTGTCACAGTTTATGAATGGAGACAAAGGTCAGATGAGGTCACCAAGGTGAAATGAGGTCACCAACATGTGGGACACTACCCAAGGACCGTTGTATATAAGTGTCATGAAAATGTGTGCATATAAGTCTGAATCGGTATCGGATTGGCAGATTAAAAGATAAATCAATCGGAAATCAGCATATTCAGAACTTGGGTGATCGGATGGACACTATTTTTCGGGGCACAGGGAGACGACACCATGATTATGTGGACGATCACAACAGCTGATCAGGCTCGTACTCAAGGATTGTGTGCACTTTTGGTCAACTGTTTTAGAGATTCAACGTTCTTCGAAACACCGTTCGCTTATATTGTAATCGCAGAAGTAAGCAAATATTGATACGAGGTTTTTATGCGATAGATTTTCACAAAAATTGGCCACTTTATTAATTGATGCACATACTGAGGTGAGAAAACACCTGTAGAACTGATTTTCTAATTTTTTAAAAGACAATTATCTCGCAAAAATTAGTTTTTACTTCCCAGGGGGTTGCGTCCCTTTTAAACGCTACAGGATCTGCCCGGTGGCCTATAGTTGACAGCATTACACAAAATGCCACTGTGGGGTTCATCCCTGTTTAAACAATGCATGCACATGATAAAAAGGAATTAAATATCATTTTTAAGAGTGAAGAGGACCATTGGCATGTGGGTGTTGTAATTAAAAGGCAGTAAGTGGAATACGATGAATAAGAGTGAGCATAATACTTTGATGTCCTTACGTTGGACATGTTGGGACCCAGTACTGCTCATAGAATATATTTCCGAACTGTTGGCACTGTAACAAAAAGCCAAGTGAAATGGTGTTACATTCAAGGAAAGTATACACAAGTGTGTATCAACCTTTCATTTATTATTAGCTTACCGCTAGAGATTTTAGGCATTTGATATCTAAACAAACGAACTCAGACAGAAAATTATGTGGTGTGCAAAATATGCCTTGCCTAGTGTTGTAATCTAAAAAGACGGCTTTGCTGCAGCCCAAAGGTCAATCTGTTAAAGCCCATGGAAATCCAGCAAGTATGGTGACAGCTGTGTGACCAATTGTGTAATGTTCTAAACTCAGGTAAAACATCCTTTTGACTCTAGACTGACATTTGACCCATGCGTTGAGGTCATAAGTGCAATATATCCTAGGCTCATTTGTCCAGTACCATTGAAATCCAATACTGTATGTGGATACAGCTGCCAAAAAATTCGACACATTGACCGACCAACCACACGCGCGCCACACAACAAATGACACAACCCCGCATAAAATCGGCCTAACATGCACTCATTTTATTGAGTCCCTTTCCGAATAGTTTGGCAGGAAAATGCCCATCAGAACTATATTTATGCGAATTCATTTATTTATCATGCAAACTCTGTTTGCTTAATTTTGACTTATATTTTTTAACAAAATTTCATACTGTAATTTAAACTTAAAATTTGCCATAGGAAAATTTATAAGCCAGATTTCGCTATACAAAGTCTAACAAGGCGAACTCCGATTTACGCGATGTGTGTAAAATAGGTCCCCCCGGGAAGTCGCGATCACAACATGCAACAAAGCAACAACACCACCCCCGCAACACCCAACCCACTCCCCAACACCCCGCCAACACCCAACCCCCTCCCCAACACCCCAAAACTCCCACCCTATCCCCAACACCCATCCATCCCCTACACCAACCCCTTCCCAACACTCTGCAACCCCCCAACCATCCTTAAACACCCCAAACCCACCACACCCCAATACCCTGTAAACACGCCTCCCCTTTCCCAAACACCGCCACCCGCCATTCCCCTCCCACTTTGCCCCGCCAACACCCCACCCCTCCCAACACCCTTTGAGTTTTTTTGCAACACTCCGACCCCTCCCAACACCTGCAACACCCCATCTCATCCTCAACACTCTGCAACACCACACCCCTCCTCCCAACACCCGCACCAATACCCAACACCTGCAATACAATACCCCCTCCCCAACACCCCCCTTTGGCAACACAACACCCCCTCCCAAACCCTTTGGGGGGGCAACACCCCCCCCTCCCCAACACCTGCAACACAACACCCCCTCCATAACACACTGCAACAACACCCACCCCTCCCAACAACCTGAACACCCCACCCCTCACCAACCCCCACAATACCCAACCCCCTCCCCAAACACCACCCCCGCAACACCCTACCCCCTCCCCAACACCACAAGACCTAACCCCCGCCCACAACAACCCGCAATACCCAACCCCCTCCCCACACCCCGCAATACCCGAACCCCCTCCCCACCACCCAGCAACACCCCACCCTCCCCAAGCACCCCACCCCTCCCTATAGCATAGTGTCTCAAGTAGCTTTTGAGAAATTGTGCCTAGCCCAGGTACCCGTTTCAGAGATACAGCAAGTACGCATACGTAATTAAGCTCATTTGCATACTAAAGCGCATATATCACATACTTTCAAATTGTAAAAACATATGGCCCCCATGATAGGTTTATGCAGCGCAGGAAGTTTGAGTATTCCGATGGTACTGTTTCAAAAAAACTATAGCAGTTACGTGATTTTTGCATATTAATCTAGCTCATTTACATACTCAATTTGCACGAAATAAACCAAAATCTCCCCAATCAGGTCGAGAAATCTTCAGCCCGCTCCCTTCCACCAAGGTTATCAATAATCATACGCCTTACGGAAACTCCAGAAAACTTGTTGTACAAATGCCTTGCAGGAAAATTCTCAAAATTAGCACTAGATCACTTTTAATTACATCTTTTAAGGCCAAAATCTAATCAAGTTAAGAACTCACCCACCCGCTTCTTTCCACCAAGTTAATCATTGTTGCCTCTCAGGAAATCCAGAAAATCAAAAAACATGCAGGGTTCGTACACCACAGCTCCTTCCAAATTCAAGGCTGTTCAAAGGGACTTTCAAAGATTAAATGAGCTAATTTAAATGCAAAACCTTATATATCTGAACATGCTTCATGCGCAACCAGTTCGCCGATGTCTGCGTTCCTCCACCTTCATCGACACGGCTAGTTGAACTTAGAACTCATAGACTATCTTCGCTGAAAGGCTTTTTCTGTGCCGGTCCCAAAAATTGTGGAACATCTTCCAGATGACATCAAAAATGTGATCCATAACTCATTCAAGAGGAAACTTTCAAATTCCATCTCTTCCAGATCGCCTTAATCAGTAGTTAGTGATTTTTCATGTTATATACTGTTGTGTTTAATTTAATTGATTGATTGATGACCTTATGTTGGTACCTGATTGTTCTTCGATTTGTTCTGTATTCTGTACAAAAATTGATGTAAAAGATTAATGGACGGACGTTTTCACACAAAAAATACAGAAGAAATGGAGCGCGGTGATATGGAACTACATAGAAATTGTAATATTGTTTTTTTAGTTATGATGGTAACAATGCCGTTCTGACAGACCCCATTTAAGGAACTGTTGTAGAAACTAAGGCCATATGGAGAATTATATGAAAAATAAGCAAGGCCAAAATTAAAGGAGCATAGATTGAAAACTGCAATGCATCAACTGCATCAAGGCTCATACATAATGCTTTCCTGAAAAAAAATATGGGACGGAGTCCACAATCTGATCGTTCCCCCTTAAGGGAACTGTCAGTATGAACCAGTCCATAATATAAATATTGTTTAGCTTTCGTTATGTAAAAATGAACTTTTACGTATAATTTTAAAGGCTCATAACTGGAAAACTGAGGCAACCTAGGTACATAGGACCTGCATCATGAGATTTAGGCTCTTTACAAATAAAGATTTTCTAGGAAAAAAGGACAGAGCTCGCCGTCTGACAGCTCCCATTTAAGGAAGTGTCAGTAGAAAACCAGTCATATGGAGAATTACCATGAAAAATAAGGTCAAAATTAAAGGATCATAGCTTGAAACTGTGCCCAATACAGACTGCTCAAGAGACTTCTATAAATACTGCTTTCCTGAAAAAGAAATATGGACGGAAGTTCCACAATCTGATAGTTACCCCTTAAGGAAAAGTCAGTAGAACACCGTCCATAAGGAAAATAGTGTTTAGCTTTGTAGTACCGTACATTAAAAATGAACTTAAAGTGTAAACATTAAAGGCCCCATTAACTTGACAACGGAGCTACCTTGCATATGAACTGAACATGAGATAGAGATTCTTTAAAATACAGCTTTTCCGAAAAAATGACAGGCTCCGCGTAGACAGCCCCGTTCAAGGAATGTCAGTAGGAACTAGGTCCATATGGAGAATTATAGAAAAAAAGAAGAGAGGATCCAACATTTTAAACGGGATCATAGCTGAAATGACCATTATATCAACTGCATAATGAGAGAGCTCTTTAAATATTTTTCTGGAACAAGATGGACTGAGTTCCACCATCGGATAGTTCCCCATTTAAGAAATGTCAGTATCCATAAGGAAAATATTGTGTAGCTACAGTAGTACATTAAAAATGAACTTAAAGTCTAAACTTTAAAGGTATAATGGAAAATAATGAACTAACATTACATATGAACGACATCATGAGATAGAGCTCTTTAAAAGACAGCTCTCCAGAAAAAATTGGACAGAGCTCGCCGTCTGACAGCCCCATATTCCAGAAAATGTAGGAGGAACTAAGTTCATATGGAGTATTTTTTTAATAAAGTGCACTGAACAATGAGCTTTAAAAAGTTTCTTAACTTGAAAACAAACACTATAACAATATATTGTTTGTAGGTTACCCATTCAACTCCACAGTTGAAGACGACTACCGACTAAAATACCATCAGAAGACAGTTAGCATACAGCAGTTAAATGGTAAATCAGATCTAATTTGGGTAAACCTTCCGAAAGTCGGGAGAAAACGATGTCGGAAACCAATTAAACAGACTTTATACATGAAATCTTGCAAATCTATGTTATTTATTTGTTTTGAAAGATATTGTCACCCTCTTCCTTAAACTTATTTTTTCTGTATTTACTTAATTTCTTACTTTATATACACTTATTTTTTATGTTAGTGACGCGACATTTTCACATTTTTTCCGGAAAACGTCCGTATTTCCTTCATTTTCGTGGGGCTACGAAACATCGTTACTAGTAGGCAGTTGTTGCCAATTAGTTTCACTTTTAAAGAGAACATTGAATTTCTAAATACACCGACTAAGACATAATACAAACCAAAAGGAGGAAGTGATCGTTTGATTTTGACACGTTCAGTAGTAAAAAAAATCGTACCAGCCTGTAATGTAATAGCAGCATAAGGGTTAAATAAATATTTCTAAATTCCATGCGTGATGCTCGCAAAGGAATTATCAAAAATTCTTATTTGGTTTTGCCCAGGATATCATTTTATCAAAAATCAGCACACAGTGACCTGCAATGTTCAAGGACTTTCAAGGACAATTTTTGAATTTCCAGGGTTTTCAAGGGATGGAAAAAAGATTTTTGAAATTCAGGACTTTCAAGGACCTTCAAGGACCGTACGAGACGCTAAACATGGTTAACATTTTACCACGACGCCACGAACGGAACAGACGAGACGGACGGAGACCATTTCATAGTCCCCGTCCGAACTGTTCGGCGGGGACAAAAATACCAAGAAGCATATTTTTGACACATGATATGGATATTAATCCACTAACTACATTCAATGAAAATTTTATGAAACTTCACCCAGGCAAAATATTTTTCTTAAAAATGAACTTTTACACACATATCCATGGAAAATGTGCAATAGAGGGTGTTATGCAAGTCCTATGTGGCAAGATTCTCACCATCGATCTTCTGATTTTTTCAGTGGTGTAACAGGGTCACTTGTCAGAGGGGACAATTCCTGGTTTTGAGGCAGATTTTTCTAGTTGGAGGTGATTTTAAGGCAGATTTTCCTGGTTGGAGGTGAAAATTTCCTGGTGAGCAGGTAAAAAAGGGCTGATTTATCATTATTTTCAAGCTCTTCTTCCCTGTTAAAGCTCTCTAGGGTGGCAATCCCCCCCCACGCCTATTACACTACTGTATTTTGTACAGGTGGTAGCTCTTACATGTCATAATTATAACAACAGAGTGTTGCCTCTGTTAAAAATTGTGCCAAAAAAAAACAACATTTGCATGAGGTCAAATACCTGTGCCTGTCCAATTCCTCACCTAGTCTTGTAGTATCCTTAGGATCTTCATCAAACTGAAGCACTTTGGTAACCGTTTCCACATTGGATGTACTCCCCACTGATGTACTACTAGCACTTTGGCTTGCTGGCCCATTACCTGGCTTGGTTGGGCTATTACGGTTGTAAACACCATGTATGGCAAGGCTACGGTCACTTGTGTCCTCCTGTTGGGGGTCAAAGGTCAAGTATAATAGGTCAAAGACATGATGGAGGAATGCGTCCATGTAATTTCACTGGTGAACAGGTTGATTTCTAGAAGTGATCTATAAGTAGTTGTGAAATTAGGATGCAGTTTGGGTTGTCGTGCCAACAGATGCCAAGAAGAAGTTACATCCAGCAAGCTAGTGAGAAAATGTGGCAATAAGATTCATGCGATATTAGGAGGTTGCTGGCATTTTAACAAGATAGGACAAAGGAAGCTGAATTTTCTTGGTTCTTAAACTAATCTATTTTATAGTTAGATAAACTTATCACGGAAGGCAGTGCTTTGGTAATGATACAAACAAAACTGTCCAAAAGTAAACATTTATTTTTTTAATGTGTACTCAATCTTATTTTTCACAATTTTAAAAATACAGCCAGAAAACTTGCATGATCCCCCTGACTGACAAGATATCAGTAGGGAACATGAGCTCAGATGACCTTTGACCTTGGTACATGACCTTTCACATCATCCACATATGAAGGAGCCCCTATTGCACCTTAACCCCAAGTCTGGTTTAAATTGGACTTCAACTTTTTGGAGAAGACCTGAAAAACAAAAACCTAACCAAACTGGAACATACAGACATGCGCACTATTGCAAAATCCTGTGTGCTTTTCAAGCCAGGGGGATAAAAAATTGTCTTTTCAAAGAATTAGCATGTAATAATCTAATATACAGCTGCTTGTGTATTATATTTATAATTATTTTGAGCATTGCAAATATATACTTGACTTACTACAGCTGTGAGCTTATTAAACAGCTTGCTGAAATTATATCCACAATATGCTTTTCTAAAGCAATTAAGTGCAGAATTGTAATGGGTTCAAATACCAGTGCGCTGCTAAACTGCACAGGGTTTCTATTTTTTTTTTGTTATGTAAATGTGATACAACTTGTCATGTGCAGCTCACAAGTTGTGAAAATAAGACAATATCTAGCCCAGGAAGTCTTTCTCTTTAACACAAAGAGAATGAATGAGTGTGTGCCCTTGTGTAAGTTGACAAGTTTGGTATTAAAAATGAGCTAGTTCTTGTGCTACATTATTAATTTAAAATTTTAAATGTCCACGGTCCGATCGCTAATAACCTCGTCCCCTGAACCTCAGATTTTACTGAAGTGGTTAAACTGTTGGTATCAGATGAAAGCTACTATTTTTCTCATTTACCCTGTGAAATCTTAGGGCTAAGGCGACGAAAATAAAAAACCTGTTTTACGGGCCCGACCGACCCTGGTTTTTCAGTTTTGCAGATTTTTTTTTTTTTAGTTTTTCCAAAAATCATGTAAAATCAGCCTGTTTTTAGCCCAATTTTATCAATTTTGGCAAATTTATTTTAGAAAATTTGTAAAATTTTTCATTTTTTCTTGATTTTTCAGATTTTGGGGCTATTTTCAGCCAATTTTGAGCTCCAGAAAAGAAAAAAAAAAGAAAAAAATTTGCCCGACCGACCATACTCGAAAGGTCCGCTCGCCCGTAAAACAGGGTTTTCTTTTTTCGTCGCCTAAAGGATGTTTGTTTTTGAAGTTATGAGTACAAATGTTCCCCATTTTGGTCAACCAATATTAATTTTACACACTACTCTATGGGGCTTACAAAATCACATTTTCCCCTCGCACATCAAAACAGATTGAAATATCGCTGCGAAACTTTCATACAGATGGGGTTTTGGGTGAAGGCCATTCTATCAAGATGAAAACTTCATACTTAAATCGAGTTATTCCCCTTCAAGTAAAGAAACCGCACACCTTTTCCAATTGATCTTTACTTTAACATAATATGTTTGTGTGTTTTTACAGTGAAATACAAGCATTCTTAACCTTTTATGTAATATTACGTTTGTGTTCCATGTTGGAACTGAATGTGATTTTAAGGTTCAATCACAGTCATGCAATACCCTGAATAGTCTAACAGGTTTTAAAGAAGTGATTGGAAACTAATGGGTTGCTAATACACTAGCTCATGCTAAAATCAGTGTGTAATGGGAACTGATAGCAAGCAACTGCCTCCAAATTACTAGCATGCTGTAAAGATATCGGGGTAACAGCTCATGCATTAAGATATCAATGGGTTAGGAGTTATCAATGTGAAACTGTGTTCTACTTGCACTGTGAATGACATTCCTGGGATGTGAACAGGTATGGTCCTGATGCCAACGTTGGACGGCTAAGTTGCCGTCACAGATGCCGGCCTGCAGCAGTTAATACACACACACTTGTGAATGGCATTCTACAGACAAGTTGACTGACTGAATATATATATGTAGTAATAGATTATTATTATGTACTTTACCTACTATCTTTAGCTATTGGATATCTACAATTAATCCGATAATAATAGAAAAGTAATTTGCATGCTGACACTCTTGGATGTAAAAGCAACACTTTCCTTTATAGCACAAATTATATTTGCAAGATCTAACAAATTCTGGAATGCTTCATTATATATTTTTTTATTTTAATGACATTATAACTTCTTCAATAAGTACATGCAAAATTGCATAGAATTGGGAATAGACCACCCTCCCCTTTAACCAAATTAAAAGGTGATTTCCAGGTCGACTACCTGATTGCACACTTAGGCAAAAAAATGATAACAGCTTTGTAAATGCCAGCAATTGACAAGCACATAGCAAAGTGGCAAAAACAAGATCACAAACGATATTTTTAAATGACACAATGCAACACTTAACTCAGAGTTTCTACTGCTCATGTACAAGTGTATATGAATTGCTACATAGATGAACTTTGAGATTAAAAGTGGAGATGACTGGAGTGGAAATATGCAATGACAATTCTATATAATCACACTTCCCAGATTGAACCAAGGATACATTTAAATTGCATAAATATTTAACATCATGTTTAGCTTGCAACTAGTTGATATTTGTTTGCACCATAATGTATTGTGTTTAAGGCAACATGCACCAACTTATATACAACACAAACAATTCACATACAAGCACCACAGACATACAACACAAGGTAATGTGATATGGACAAAATTACAACAGAGTGGCCTTTTGGGGTATGTGATAAGACATAAATTAAACAAAGTGGCCTATGGGATTTGTGATATGGACATAAATTACCACACAGTGGCCTATGGGGTTATGTGAATGGACACAAATTACAAACACCTGCTATGAAAGGTATTGTGGATATGGACATAAATTACAAACACATGGCCTACTGGGGTCGTGATATGGACTAAATTCCAACACATCGGCATATTGGTTACTGTATAATGGGACACAATTACAACACACGAGGCAGATGGGGTACTGTGATATGGACCCAAATACAACACAAGGCCATTTGGGGTTCCTGTGATATGACACCAATTACAACACCGAAGCATAGGTGTACTGTATATATGGACACAATTACAAAACACAGAGGCATATGGGGTACTGGTGATATTGAACAATTACAACACAGAGGCATATGGGTACATGTTGAATATGGGACCGAACTTGCCGGCCGCAGGAACGCAACGTCTCTCTTTTAACCTTGGACCACCGCATGTAAACGGCACATTAAATCTCTAATACCAAATTATAATTTTTAGTTACTTACCGTGTTGATTAACTCCACATTGAGTCCAAGGAGGGTGTGAAGTTTGAACGTGACCCGCCTGAAGAGTACCATTATCATCTAGCAATCATCAAAATTGCAATAAATTGCTGTTATTTTCGTGATTATACATAGAACTTGAACTTTGTGTCCCGGATGGGGCACGTTAATATCAACACTGTGATATGGTTAGCGATTTTTACTGAACATTTCCTATTCAAATGGAAGATTATAGGAACATCTGAGTATAATATGCAAATTACTATCATGTCAGGCTTTGACACTGTTGGGACTATCCACTACCTAACAGCTGTGAAATTTATGGAAATTATCACGCCAACAAACAGACTCTTTAAGATAAGATGTATTTTACACAGGGACTCATTGCGATATTAAAAATAGAGGGTGCTCTAAGATGCATGTCATTACGTTGTACGCATGAATAGAAATATTCTCAACATAGATTTTTCGAGGGCAAAAATCTTACATACCTCTATTTGTAAACAGTGTCAACATGAGTTTGCATGGCTAAAAGTGTTACAAAAATATGAAGGATAAGGCCACAACAGATTGTGACCAATTCTGAGGGGAGGGGAAGAGGGGAGGTGAAATGAAAAGGTCACCATGAAGAATAAGATTGACCCTTTTTATTGTAATTATGAATCAGCAATTAGCAATATGGAATTCTAAAATTCAACATTACTTTTAATTGATATTATTGTCTTGATGCTCATACGGAAGCCACATTACCTGTACGACTCTGACAAGTGATTCTGGGAAGGAAGCGTTCAAATACCGACTGGAAAAAGCCTTGGCTGAGTAGAGTACACAGTGGTATCAACTGCTGCTTGGCTGACACTGTCTCTGTACAAGGCTGGGAACCCTGGTGGGACAACCAAAATGTCATGAAAATCAAGAACCAAAGAGTCACTTACCAACATTCCTAGACAGTTCTGTGTGATGCTACACTAATCAAAAATGGCTTAAGATTATTTCAAATAATAGCAAATAAATTTGAGTATTTTGTGTTATGACAAGTTTTATCTTGCATAAAGAATGGTTCTATACCACTTGAGATATTATTTTTTAAAGAAAATCTCTAAATCTTTAATATATGAACAAATGTTCCTAAATGTGGTCGATCACACAAAATCACACCACTGTCCTATCCAACAGCTGATTGATTAAAGCAAATTTGTAATTGATGTTTTGGTGTTTATATACTTACTTACACACATATTAAGTGTGTGTGTGATGTGTGTGTGGGTGGCTGCATGTGGTGTGTGGCAGGGTATATGTGGTGAGGAGAGAGACGAGAGAGATATCATTTGGAAAAATGGACATGATCGGGTCAACCCACCGTTAAGCTTGTTCCCAGCCTTACAGTGGCTACTGTGCAGAATTCAGCAGGCGTGATGCATTGCCAAAGTTATACTCAAATACTAGATGTTCAAGGATTGAAATACTCAAATCCGACACCACCAAATAATAATGTATGGAATCTACTTATGTTAGTTATACCAAAGTTTAAATCCGGTTTTGTCCCCGTTAACGAGGGTGGCCGGATACACCTAACTGAGCAATACTGCTGGGTGAGGATTAATTGGAGCAAAAGAAATTGGACAGGATGCCCTTCTGATGTTCAACCAACAGTTTTCGGCGGTGGGCCTAGCCTTTGGCAACCAGCCCCCCACAGGCAGCATGTGCTGGATGGCAGCCCATTAGTCTCCAGAGCTGAAGCCCTAGGTTCCGTAGATCTTTCTTTGTCATGTTACCAGGGTAACAAGGCTACCCCCTCATCAGAAATCCGATGGGGGTGACGGTTAGCGCAGACAACTTATAGACACTATTTTAATATAATGACTCTCTATGTGATATATAGTTATCACCTGTTTGTATTCCAGACAAGCAGAGAAGTGCCACTCCTCTATGATACTGCAACCAACCATATGAATCAAGTGTCATACGCGTGACAAACGGTATAGTTTTTAACTTGTGTTGAGTGTGTAGTTTACATACCGTGATAACATCCAGGATACATGCAAGCTTGTGTACACTAGCCCCCTGCGGAACTGCCTTCACTTCAAATCAGTCCCATCCTGCACAAAAAACTATATACCACGAACAAAGAATCATCAAGCAAAATTAGAGTTAGAATAAAGAACTTTTTCTTACCAAACTAGAAAACAGCTCTCCAAAAATAGTTTTGGCTGATCTTTATGTTGGGTAAACAAGTACATCTAACATATAAACCATTTAGGGACAATAAGACTGTCTTATGTCAAGTAATAGATTTGTGATTTACTATCAAGATTCTATCAAACAAGGTTTTTCATTTACCTGAAATAATTATAATTGGACCAAATCCTACTCGCCCTAAATTAACCAATTGGCAGTAAACACATGTTAAAATATACAAGCCATTGTAATTATCGTAATTTGAACCTGGTGAATGAAAGACTTACAAATTTATGGTGATCTTTTTAGAGTAAGTCCTGGATCTTTGGAGGTTATTTCTTTAGCATTAAGGGCATTTTTATCCTGCACATCGTTTGTTTATAGTTTCACTAGAATTCCAGAGAAAATTTCAGAGAAAGTGGAAACATTTATTTGGTTTTAGGTTTGGACTCAAGGTTCTAATAATATCAAAAAGTAATAATAGTTGGTACATTGACAAAACAGATGGGTTGATAACATTACAAGTGTAGGTCACACACATGACCAAAGATGGCCCATGTAGGGTAATAAGCAGAGTCGGGGAAGTACTTACAGGTTCTGTTGGGATATACACAAGTAGTCTACCACTTTGTACCACATATATAACTGTCATATGCTGGCCGAGTTTGAATAGGAATGCTCCTGCTGGGATGAACTTGGTCTCCACTGAACAAATAATTCCAAGAACAAGGGCTTCTCAAAAGACCAAAACCCCCCTGATGTGGATGAGGACACAGAAAAATATGATATGCAAAGAACAATTTACATTTGAGAATACGCCCTTCTTGCCAGATCAAGAATATTATAGGTTTAACCTTTTGATTACGTCTCCTTTTCATACACATGAAGTTATTATGAGCAGCCGCTTAAGATGGTACGCGGGGAGTTGTTGAAACCAATTATGGTGCTGGCCATTTTAAATGGCACTCCGATATTTTGATTTATCGCAAGTTCACATGCGATGAGATGTCCAGTGTTAAAGACTGACTGAGGGTAACTCCCGTGAACTGATTAAAGATGGGGGACCCAATCATGGTCCAAGGTTTCATGTTCTCTTCACATGGAAGCGGAAGCACATTATGTGGATCCTTGTTGTTGTTGTAAGACTTGGAATGAAAGAGTTGTTGAAAGGGTCACCCCATTTTAAGTAGACAATGCAATACTATTCATTTCAACAGCAAAACACACATACAATCTAGAAAAGAGAAAAGAACCAGCCTAGCTCTCTAATACCAAAAGTTCCTACAGATAATTAATCAAATATAAGTCATTACCATAAGCACAACATTACTGCACTGCAAGCTACCTATGTTTTCAGCATGTAGAGAACCTCTGGTGGTATTCTCAGCTTGGTGGATTTGCATTTCATGTACATTGTTCCCGGATGGGAGGGGAGGTTCTTGATCTTCCAGACCGGTTGTCTCGATCATCAGATTGCAAAATATCGTACAGGAGAATTTCACATTTATCAAATACTATTACTGAATGAACTCAAAAGGGTATTATTCTTCTATCACTCAATGGGGCATGACCTATTCCCCTACGTGTTAAGTAACATTTAAGACACTCAAAAACTATGCCTTAGTTTATCCTAGAGCTCATAATATGTGCACCATTTTTAAAATTAAAATCAAAGGCAACTTTTAAAAATTTGAAATGAAATGGATCATTTATTGATTTTGCTATTGGCTCTAGGTACGGCACAACTATAGGTGTTTAGATAGCACTAGATCTTTTTGGAATCCTTACAAGTTAGACAAATAACATGACGGGGTCAATTGTAAAAAATGACCCCCGGTATTATCTGTCTAGACCTCCCCCTAAGGCAAACTTGGATCACTTAAGAATATGTATGCCGTGGTCCCTCTCAAACTGTCACATATTAACCCACTCAAACCTCTTGGTAACCAGATGGTACAGAAAATGTCTGTAGACTCCCCCGATTGATACGATGATGCGACGACTACAATGTTGTGTTTTAAAGGTTTTTGTATTTCACGATTTAGCACATGTTGCTTTATGGTTCACGAGAGTTCTTGAAGGAAAAACTTTTTCTCAAATTACAGTTGACTCCAATCTTGATTTTGGTGTTATGTGACAAAAATTTTTTGTTTTGGAAGAGGGTCCATAGGCCACAGGGCTCTAATTCTGTCCATTTATGGTAGCAAAGTAAAAATCTTGATTTCGGCAGAGACTATAGACTATGCACCTATGCAGGTCATACCAATGCTAACGTTATGATTGAACAAAATGTCAAACTTTTAAGGCAGTGGGGAGGAAAAGGCTGTATAATCACAAAATGCTCTTTAAACATCAAATATTGGGTCTAGGTGTAAAATCTTAATAAGTAGAATCCCTATTGGAAAACTAATACTAATAATATTTTATGTTTACTTAAGTGAAACTGAAGTTGCAAACTCATTCTTAAAATCCTGGCTAAGTTGATATAATCTCTTGAGTTCCTAAGTTAGCTGCAATGTTGCGCGAACTGAAGAGTGGACTGGTCCAGAAAATGAACGCACCTTTGAAGACCAAAATGTTAACCACTATATTACTGACATAAAGGTAACTACTGACCGGAGTTGAATTAGAAAAAATATTTTATACAGGCGTTCTCGAACCCACAAGTCTGCCGCTTTCGTGTTTAGCTGTAAGACAAAGAGCAGCACACCAGATTTGCAACTGTATGAGTACAGGGGGTCCCAAAAAAATTTTGTGCAAGCAGATACAGTGGAGCGGAGGATTGCAGATATCCCCTCCACAACACCCCCACCCCTATGCAAACACCCCACCCCCCACTCCCCAACACCCCGAAACCGCACCCCCCCACCTCCCCACACGCCTGCAACAACCCACAATGGCCCCGTAACACCCACACACTCCACAACACCTCCACCCCTCCCCAACTACCAACCCCCTTCCCCAAAACCCCCCCCCCAACAAACCACAACACACAACCCACCCCCCTCCCCAACACCGCAAACACCCACCCCCCCCAACACCTGCAACACCCCACCCCCTCCCCAACACCCCGCCAAGTACCCACCACCGCAACACCCACCCTCCCAACACCGCAACTCCCAACACCCAGCAACACCCCACCACACCACACCCCCTCCCCAACCCCTCCCAAAACCCCCCCCCACCCAACACCCGCAACCACCCATCCCAACAAACCGCCAAACCCCAACCCCGCAAACAACAATCACCAACCCACCTCGCCACACCTCAACACCTCGCAAAACCCAAACCCATACCCAAAACACCCAACAACACCCACACACCTCCCCACACCCCACCCCAACACCCCCACTCAACACCCCACCCCCACCCCAACACCCCACTTAAAACCCACCCCCTCCCCAACAACAGCAAAAAAACCCCCACCCTCCCCAACACCCCATCCAACACCAACCCCGGGTACAAGTGCACCCTTGCAAAAATTTATAGGCTAAATATAGGGTTAAAAAAACAAGAATATATGGAAAATAGGGCTAAACAAGAAAATTAAGGAAGAAATGTAGGCATTTGCACATACTTTTACTTGAACATGAGCACCATTCCATTTAATATCAGCAGCAATTTAATTGATTGAATGAGATATGCCAAATTTGTGCTTCCTCTGGCTTGTAATTGACTTATATTAGATGATACTCCAATGTTGTGGGTAATTAAATGAGTGGGGAAAGTGGAAATGCTTTCCAACTGTAAAAACCTATCCCTGCCTGTATTTAAGAACCGGGTTTCCTGAAAGGGTGTTTGGTGTAATTATTTCAAGTAGACTCTATAATGTCAATTCATCGGGAAGTAGGTTTGACCGTTATTTTTCATTGGCCCCAAAATCCATAGGTCAAAGAGGTGCACATGCTGCTTTGTGGAAAAAAAGTGGCATAACTTTCTTAAAAGTTTTTAATTTATCAATTTGGGAACTGGAAACTCATACTTCAGTGGAAATTGTGCAAATACCTTCCTGCTATCATCTGGCAACACTAAGAGTTGTGGATTTTTGAAGAAGTGGTAATAGTCTCTGCTATAGTCAACACTTTATTGTAACAACTGTCAATTTCAGTGCTTGAATCCATTGTACACCAATGTATCATTAACCAAGGAAGTTGCATTTGAATTTTTTCTCAAAATGGGTCAAAGGTCACAAAGGTCTTAAAGGTCTATTATGTGTACACCCCAAATCCTTAGCCAGTGTTCTTTTGAGCAAATTTGGTGGCCCAATTTATAGTAACTTATTTGCTAAAGATAATTTGCACTTGACAGATATTTTACAAAAAATGGGGGTCAAGCTTGTAATTGGCTCATTAGAGGCAATCTGTGTACAAACCCATCTGAGGTTTGGTGGGTCGGTGATGTAAAACTAAGTTGATGGTGATAGCACTTTATTGCATTTAGAAGTGACATTTATAGTGGTTTTTTGGTTTTCTTTTTTTTTAAGCTGTATTGATTGAAACCACGTTGATCACATACAGAAGTACTACACAGTGGCCCATTATATACAAATTTCCCCCAAATACCATTAAGGTGGATAACAAGAAGATATTTAAAGAAATCAGAGGGGGAAAAAAGATACAAAAGTAAATCATTAAAAAGCCACAGTTGCCATGTTTTATAAAATTTATGACAGTAAGAGGGCAGTCCGCTTGGTACTTGCACACTTTATAGTAATATTGGATTTCTTTCTTGCAAGTTTCCAATTTGGATTATTTTCTCTCCATTACTTGTGCCCTGTAAATGTGGAATTTTGCCAATGTTAATATCAGTGTAAAAGTCTACGTTTTAAGTATAATAAAATAACATGAAAGACATATTTATTTTAAAAAACAGTTGGGTCTACTTTCGATCCATTCAAAATCATCCAAAAATTGAACAATAAAATGCAATCTGCAAAAAGATTTGCCGTTAGTGATTGAGGGTATTTCTTACAAAAAGAGTACATAGATATTACTCTGATATTCATTTGTAATCTTCACAATAGAGATTTGTAGCAATGTGATACAATGATATTTGTAGGAACCACCTCAATTGTATCAGTGAAACTTGTAAACTTAAAATTAAAAAAACATACTTTTCCCAATCATTATCTTGGATAGTAAATTCCATTTGCCACATGCTTGTTTATTTTCCTTTTTAGTGTCATTACAAATGTATCATAGAAATTTTACAACCTTTGCTTTGTTTTGAACAATACCCGACATGACTGGCGAAAGGGGGTTTTCACCTTGAAAGTATTAAATTTATCAAGTTCCATAATAATAATGATCTCAAAATGCCCATTTACTCCAAGAATTGTTTTACCACAATACGATCGCTAAATTCTTTCATAGACAGCATATACATCTTCTTCAATAAATCATGACCCCAAAGAATCACCCCCTTTTCCTCCAATGAGCATTAATAACGATTACCAGCAATTTAATTTTGTCATTCCATCAAAGGTACTGTCTAGCAATCCGATTGAAATCAATTTTACTCTTATAACAGTTTTAGAAATAGCGCCCAAGAAGAAAATAACGTGTCTACCAAAATGTATACGCACTGCTTCATTTTGTTTAAATCGGAAGATCCAAAAATATAGATGTCATTACTTACTAAATTTGTACAAAGACGAAACAAATTTAACCCATTTGATCACCACCTATATCCCTTCGAATCCAGTTTACCTTCAATGCATTAATATGCATTCTCATTTGGCATTTACCACCACCGTTCTCATAATTTTGTGAAAATTTATCTCTTTTTACTTTGTCGGGTTTTCCCTTCCATCTAAAAAAAAAAAAAAATTTAAAAATCTCATCATTGAACTTCTTAATAAAATCTTTATTTGGATTTGGTAACATTTGAGCATGTAACTTAGTTAGGCAATACTCATGATTCACTAACAATGCCACTCTACCAAAACAGTCACATTTCTTTTACTCCAGACTGACATAAGCTTCTTCATCAAAACATGAGATTTTTCATAAATTTTCATTCACCATTTAACAAATTAAAGCAATTCCTAAAAAGTCCAAAAAAACTACATCAAAATTGCCATTTTATTTTCAAGTTTTTACAAATTTAGTATTTCTGTTTTCTGTGGATCCAATCCACACAGCTACGGTTTTTCATATTAACTTTCAATCCAGATAACACCGAACTCATAAAATAGTTGTAGCGTTTGAAAAACATGTTCTAATGACATTTTGAACCATCAAGAATGAGAGTGGTATCATCGGTGATGAGTAATCTTGAAATAATATATTTATGGTTATCCCCGCATATTATCATTATCTCGATCATCGAGGCTAATATTGCACGCGCACAAAACAAAAATGTCTGGTGCTCTAAAGGATCCCTGTTGCAATCTGCAACTACGCTGAATTTGAAAATTTTAGAACTTGCATTAGACAAATTACAGATGAAGTAGATTTGGGTACAAGTTTCAAACCATTTACATATACAGTCCAAAATTAAAAGCTCTCACAGTTTCAAAATAAAATAATTGATACTGTGTCAAATGTTCTTTTTTTTCAAAGTCTATCAACAATAACATCCCTCCCCGAGAATATCATTAACTGTCTAGTGTAAATAAAGCAGAACTAGACGAATGTTTTCGCCAATAAAACTATTTGGTACAAATCCAGTCTGATCTAGAGATCAATTCAGGAAAGACTGATTTAAACCGATAGCAAACAGGCCACGCCAATTATAACTAACATGTTAGCAGCGAAAATCGGCCTCCATTTTTCAAAAAATTGCCTGGTTCTCTCCTTTAGGAAGGCGAGTGATTGACCAGTTTTGGATTGTGTAAAGATCCATTCCTAAACCTTTCGTTCAGCGATCTCAAGAGGGAAAACATGATATATCAGACAGGAAAAGAAAACATTTGTAAAAATCCACGTAACCCGTTCGGGTCGGGGCGTCTTATTGTTATTCATATTGTTGAGAGCATTGCAATTCGACAATGTAATTTTCCCCTCCAACGTATTCGATTGTTGCCTGATTTAACATAATATTCACATTTCATCAATTTCTGTATTACCAGTTCGTTATTTTCTTGTCAAATTCTCAAGAAACTTACTACATCCTTTTCTACGTCATCTTGCAATGTTACTTATGGTTCCATCTTCTTAACAATTATGATTTATTGTTTGTTTGACAAAAAAAAACAAAAAAACAAAGTTCCGTTTTCAAGGTTTAAGAAAATATTTTGAAGGGTTTTCTCCCTCTTCAATCCATTTAGCTTTTGAACGAACAAGCTAAGGCTACCACTACTTTTCTTATTTCTTATCTCCTCGCGAGTTCAGGCTTTCAAGTCGTTAACTCATTTATCATTTTGTTCAACATTGGAATTTCTTTTATAAAGCCGCTATATAAATAGTTAAAATTGGCGAATGAGTTTTGTCAAGGATTCTTCCCTCTCTTGTATTAATATTTCTTTCCTTCTTGATGAATATGCTATTGTGGCACCTCTAATTTCCAATAAACAAACCTGCAAAAAACAATGATCGCTGATATTAACTAAAATCGTCGAATCAATATCAATAAGGTGATCCCTATTATAGGAGAAATCGGCAATATTTGTTTTACGGTCTTGACGGCATTCTTGACAATATCCAATATTCTCAGCCTTAAGTAAATCATTATTAAATTTCCATGGACCCCCCTCTTGAAGTTACCATTACATAAAGTTAAACTGACCATTAGATGGTCGTCCGACCCGGCAAAATATCTAATATCAATGACATTTAACATTTCCGATGATTGGATGAAACCCAGAAAAAGGCCAATCGGCTTGCTTAACGGGATTTTATTCGCCAAGTAAATCTTTTATATCAGGGTTAGAACCTCCAAGGGTCAGTAAGTTCCATATATTCCTATTTTAACACTTTTTTTTTTAGTTGCTTTTGGATTATTAACATGCAAATAATTGAAGTATCCATATTTTGCTATTGAACTAAATGAATCTCCACATATAATTACAAATGTGGGTTTCCGAAATTTACCACATTATTTTCAAATGATCCTAAAATTCTGGGTTCTCCGCATTGGGCCCAATAAACAACTAAAGTAAATCCATAGACACCATCGTCAAATCAAGTACAATCCAATTTCCTGCTTGGTCTCGTTCAATTCGTCATTGCAAATTTAAAATTATTTCATTAAGACCGCAACGCTCCTTGAATTGGTTGTATTGCCCGCTGTAAAACACTCTAGCCCCATTCAGATTGATCATATTTTCCCATTTGGTTCCACTGAACATTTTGAAGACAATAATTGGCAAATTTTTTTTCTTAAATAATTCAAAAAATCTTTATTTTAAACTTGTCACTCAAACACCGAAATTAATTGAACATAATTGCAACAGATTTATCCAACATTTTAAAAAACGAAAACACTTTTTACAAATTCACACATTTCAGACATATGTTTTACTACATTAAAAAAGCTGTCAAATTATGAGATATAAAAAAAAAAGCAATAAAGAAAAAGCCAAGTTAGTTGCCTAAAAGGGCCAAAAAAAAAATCCTACCAGATAAGAGACGAAAACGAAACCTGGCCCACGACCAGCCAAGAACATTGCTAATCCCAATTTCCATTAACTGATTTAGGAAATATCAGTGAACTTTCTCTTTTGTATAGATTAGTGACAATATTACATTATGCATATGTCTTACTTTTCAAATCTTTGAACAGACAATAAATTTAATTTAGATATCACTTTGCTGATACCCTTCCCACCAGCAGTATTACAAGATCCCAATGGGAAAAAACCAATCCAAAGTGAAATTCAAATCTTGTGGTTTTGGTTTACGAGCAATTGCATGATCACATGCTTCCGAAAACGAATTTTTTCCGTAGTAACTTGTGAGATTATTACATACTTGATGAATAGATAGATGGACTCGTCTATGTCACTTTAACAAAAATCGAAACAAATTAGTTTATCAAAATTGAGGAGGATAGGAGTGCGAGCCGAAGACAAGCAGAGATTTAAGAAAAAGCATGTTAACCACCAGGCCAGCGATGGAACATTGTCGCATGTTGTGATCCTAAACTCAACCATAATCATTCATGAGGTAAAGGAAGGCCATGCATAAATAAATGATTATCTTATAACGAATCCGACGGCGACTATTATCGCCCTTACGCCGTGGGCGGCGCCCTCACCATCCGCCATGACTGGGGGAATCTTTTGGCATTTCGTTGTACACCGCGTTTACGTTGAACGTGTTACCACCCAAAGAAGCGATAATTTGATCAGTTCTGACGGCAAAAATAACACTATTTCATGTTATCCATTGTTTTATATCATTCCATGGGCGGCTCAGACAAATAAATGTAAATTTTTGGCTGCACAAATAGCGATAAAAAGTTACAAAATGAAACGACTGCGTGTAAAAATTTCACTCTCAAGACACATGAAGATGTGAAGGTCTGCAGCCGTACCATTGCCATAGGTTCCCAAAACAGCCAAATGGAAAAACACCACCGAATTGCCAAGGCTTTAATGAAGTGGAATGAACTTATTTGATTTTTATATTTCATTAGTTTGCTTTAAAATACGATTGGTTTTCACAAAATTCCATTTTAAACATGCGTTAAATTAAAGTTCCACATGTCACGTACACGACATATCCATGTACGGAAAAAACCAAAATAAGCGTCTTTTCTAAAACATCAACAACCCCATCGGAAGATGTCACGTTTTCAGCAATACGATAAGTCGGTGGGGAACTATTCAATTGTTCATTGTACCACACAAGGAATATATCAACATTTGTTGTTACTTTATTTTGTCATGGATGTTTGAATTTTACGAAAAAATGATTTTTCTCCGCGGTGTTATTACCAATTTTTACACGTATTCTAACCATAAGCGATCATTTCAGTTCCGCAAAAAGTGTGTGGGCGAGAAACCTCAATTTTTACACAACAGTAAGGAACTTGCCCTGGAATTCCAGTTTAGGCCAGTCCCTGACCCTGACATCACCTTCCTTAAATCCATATAAAATAAACAGTGAAATTAAAAATTGCGGAAAAAAAAGGTAGGTTGTTGTGAAAATCTTATTTCGTTCGTTAGGGTTAAGCTCCGGTTAAAAGGCAAATATGAGAAGGTGTGTACTGTGTGTTTGGTAGCCAGGGATGCCCCCAGCAATGGCCGACGACGTAGAGGGTGTCTTTCGAGGCTTCCCCGTCGGATTCGTTGGTCTAATCGAACCAATCAATCTCATGTGTTATTAATTGACTGTGGCTGGTTGAAGTGATGTTGTTGTAATACATTGTAATACTACGGAAAAAAAAAAACGTGCTCCGAATGCGACAATTTATGTCCGCGCCTGGGTAGTATCATCAATAATTTCAGACAAATTTGCGGGGGGTGAGTTTGGATTAGGCAGCTTGGTCTCACCAACCCAAAAACCTCAGATGATTTTAAAATCAACTTTTTTTTGTAGGAATGCCGGGGGGGGGGGGGGGGGGGGGGGGGGGTGGATCTGGATCTCAAAATGCCCTTTTTATTTAAAGAACAAACCCTATAAGTGATTCATTCTGTACTTGAGGGTGCCAAAAAGAAAAGCATTGGAAATTGAGAATGTAAACATGTGGAATTTTATTATACATGGAAATATAATTTAAATACATAATTAAATACCATACATACACACATAGTAGTTACACACATACATAATTATATATCATGGAGTATATTTGGTTACCGTGTTCCTCTAAGGGGCACTTGGCACTTTCCACAAAGTATGAAATTTAGTCAAATTTATCTCTTTGGAAGAATATACAGATAGATTTTCTGATCAAAAAATTATCAAACCATAAAATTTCACACAAGTATGAAATTATTCAATTCCATCCAAACGTAGTCTAGGACTTGGAAAAAAGCAGAATATATATCATGCTCAATAATATCAAACCATAATATTAAAGGGTGTTGTTCCGATTTATGCGTATTGTGTTCTCTACTTGTATGGGGGCATGGCACTTCCACATACACCCCCATCAAGTACCGGGGAAACAAAACTTGCGGTTTGATCCCGGGGTTGATGGTAGACGCCAATTATAATGCATGTTGCAAAAACCCGATTCAATACTGTGCTATAAATGGTTAACCACTTAAAAACGGCGGTTTTTTGTTTATATTTGGGAATGAAATGGGATACGAGGGCTCAAATTCCAGGAAGATAATGAGAAAAATACGGCCTTTCATCTGAAAATCAAAATCGATACTACTTCGGGTAACATCCGGGAGGTCCCATAAAGCCGATCGGAAACACGCACATTTAAAGGGCCTATTGTAAACCCGAGATCAACAGTGTGTTATTAAACAGGATACTCAAAAAAAACTCGCGCACATTGATATCATCGACCGAGTTTAACTCCGTTGTGGATGTGTTCCCCGAGTAAAAACCAGGCGTTTTTATTTTTTGCATTTATATTAAGTGGTGTTAATAAAATTTATAGGCTATTTATTATAGGGCCTATAAAAAAAGCTTTTACAACCATACACAAATAGCACTTTGGAAAGATCCTGACCCTTTGCATATAACTGTAAAACAAATTTCTTAGAGAAATTGAAAATATCTTTCCAAATTTTCTGCACCAATTTTTAAAACACATTGGAAATACTATATCTGAGCATCCACACATCCAAAAGAACTAAAGCTTGTTTAGAATTAGACGGCAAGTCTCATGGCCTTTGAGGTCAGGCGCCATATGGTTAATACATAGATATGAATTATATGCACACATTTCTAACTAAACCGAGGAGCGGCCGAAACCGGGGGCGAAATACCCGAAAGAACGGAAAACGGAAAGCGCGCGAGGCGCGGAACGGGGTGCGGCGGGCGAACGAAACGAGGAAACGGCGGCCGCGGGCGAAAGGGCGGCAGAACGGGCCCCGGGGTAAAGAAGCGGGCGAGCGAAACTTAAATTCCTTTTTCTTACTAACATTAATCAAACCTCTTTTCTAAATCTCTTACCTTCCTAAATTCTCTTAACTAATAAAATTTTAAACACTACATTTTCGATGTTGAAAACAAACTACCATCAAATTTTAGAGAAATATTTCTACAAAAAATATCTATACTTTATTCACGTTTTAGTCAAAAAGGCACTCTACTTTTTTCATGGCTAAGTCAACTCATTGCCAATATTCCAATATTAGTAATGAATCAAAAAGAACGGTAATATTAAGAAATATTTACCATGATTATAGTCAGATATTCAGTAAGTAAAGTCGTATATATAGTCAGAGTAGTAATGTTCTATTTTATGTCTACCAGCCACAGGCGTCCCTACGTAAAGTCTGCGTGAAGATAAAAGTCAAAATATGCTGTCTCAGTCACCCAACTCTTTCTTTTTCCATGTATTACAGCACCTTGGACTCATCACTACACCGTGATTCGCAGTATATCCCAACCTTCCTTTTTTTTGTTATGTGTCTTCCGGATGAGAGACGGAATTCTAGTATTATTGTGTGCTTTTCACCCCCTGATTCTGGTCTGCTTACCTTTCTTGCGCAGTTAGCTGCGTGTGGCGCAAGTTTACCCTTTCTCTCTTAAACTCAGGTGGGAGATCGCGTTATAGACGGTGACTGGGGTTCATCTCCGGCAGGAAGAAGGTCTTTGTGGTGGCTTTTTTTATGTTTTAACCAAATTAGGTCAAAGGTCACAATAGGGGTCTTTAGAGACAATGTTGTTCACCCACCTGGTGAATCTTGAGCCAGTGATTCTTTTTACAAAGTAATTGGTCAAGTTGGAAGAGGGGAAGTGAACTTGTTTGCAAAGCAACAATGTTTTGAAGTACATTTATATAGCAATCAAGTGGATTTACGAGGTGGGACTGAATTACAAGTTCATGGATGTGACCTTAACTTTTCTTTGTCTAAAGATATGAATCTCATACCAAATGTCATGTTAGCTAATATTGGGTTCCCTTGGGCAAGATTGTCAATTCCCCAAAACTTCCTCAAAACATGTGTTAAAAAGGCCAAGATCCTCTGGGGCTTCTGCCCGAGCCCCTAAAATTTCTAGGTAAAAAAGATACAGAAATAGTGTTGTAAGAAAAATCCTCAGAAATGGGTATCCTTTTTACCAAAATGACCCGTATAAATAGGCTAAGGTTTTCTCAAGTCCTCGGTACACACACTCAACCAACCAATCGGAGTAGCAATATATGTTTACACATCTGACTGCTGTATAGCATCTGTGTATGAATATTAAAGCAGAGGTCTATGATTTTTGACAAAAGAAATTTATGATTTAATTCCTTAAACAAAAAGGATACCCTTAAAAAAGGTCACCCAAAATCCAGAAAGAAAGAAAACGTCCTAACACTTGACAAAGGGCATGATGAAAGTTGACTCTTTACTTATCAGCCATGCTAATTAAGATGGAGATACCCAATTTTGTAGGGCTTGTTTAAGAGCACCTTGAATGCCATTTGGACTCTGCAGCACCTAGTTTCACACTTTTGACCACACCTCCCCAAAACATTCACTCTTGATTTTCTCTGGAGAAAAAAACTCTAGGGAAATTATAGGGATTTTGGAACTTATAGGGATTTATAGGGAGAGGTGGTTTAAAAAAAGATATGAATATAGGAATTAAGGGCCGCGGGTACACCCTGCAACACCCCATACCAACACCCCACAACACCACCCCTCCCCAAACACCCCACCCCAACCACCCCATGCCCACCCCAACACTCCCACCGCAAAAACACACCAAACCCACGCCCAACAAACCCGCAACACCCCACCTCCCCAAACCACCCCCACCATCAACACAACATCCCACCCCAACCCCAACACCCCACCCCCTCCCCAACATCTCGAACACCCCACCCTCTCCCCAACACCCCGCAAAACCCCACCCCCTTTTTTAATATTTTATAATTTTAGAATCCAAAATGGGCTATTTTTTTGTGGGGTAAGTCCCACTTTTTCAGTCACACCCCTTACAATTTTTGATAATCTCACCAAAACCATTTGCAATGATATTTTATTTACAATATTCTTGTTCAGTGGGGGGGGTTAGTAAGCATAAACGCAAAGCTTTGTTTTTTGCTATCAATAGGAGACGTATTATTAAGCGTGCAGTAATAAGGTTATGCAGGCACGCAGCTAGTTAAGGTTGGTTCATTTTGACAGGGGAGAATATTTTTGCCTTTTTAAACTATATATATTGAAATTAAAAATATTTTGGTGATTTTAAAACACTCAAACTAATATAAAGAATGACGATAAAAGATCTGATTTGTTGTGGTGCCTATCTAATATCATGTCAATTGGATGGGCAGTCCAATATTTTTATCGTAGTGGATACAGGCGGTCCAATCTAAAATCTTGGACTGCCCATCCAATAAGACACGATATTAGATAGGCAATAAATCTTTTATTCTCTAATTATTGCAGGGGATAAATCATTACTCACCTTTCTGATGGTGATTGTCGGCCATAGAATAGCACTTTATCTCTTTTTCTGAAGCGAGGGTTTTTAGGGCCCATGGCCTGTTGCCAAGTCCTCTGAAACCCAAGAAACCCAAATCTTAAAGGCAATACTGTGTTATGATAGCACATGACTAAAAAATGTTTGACCAAACGTGCCTTATATGTTGAGTAAAACACATGGAAATCTGTATCAATTTTCACCAATTCCTCTAAAATCCAACGTCTTAATTTTGCTACTTTTTATAGTTCTCCAAAAAGAGTCACCTATAGTTGTTCACAAATGATTAGTGGGGTTTTTTCCAATATTTTTACTCACATTACAGCAAAGTGGCTATAGCTACCTACCAGAAACAGATTTGTGACCTTTAAAATTGTTTTGTGTCCTTATCATCTCTATTCATACACTCGCCTCCTTCCTCTTTTTGGCAAGTGGCGGCACTGCCTGGGAGCAAATTTCCCCACCCCTTTTTTTCTTTGCTTCCCAGCCCCCCCCTTTGCCCCTCATTTTCCCCCCATCTCCAGGAAAAGACATGTGTCTTGGCGTGTTAACTTCCGTTTTTTATCTTCCACCAGTGTTTTTTACCCCCCGTTTTTTGTGGTGTGTTCTTTAGCTTGTATGACC
>JAMKCH010075374.1:0-51566 GCA_023653785.1 Ophioderma brevispina
TGCCTTGTAAATTTAGCATACCCCATTCAGATAGTATTTTGATGCTTAAAGGGCCATGGCCCAATCACGAATAGCCTCGTCCCCAGAACCGCAGATTTTACCAGAAGTAGTCAATATTATGGTGTCTGATGAAATTTTTCTCAATTACCCTGTGAAATCTTAGGGCTAAAGGATGTTTGGTTTGGAAATGAGCAAAAATGTGCCACATTTTGGTCAACTAATATTCATTTTACAAAGTGCTCTATGGGGATTACAAAATCACATTTTTAACCCTCCTATCTAAACAGATTGGAATATTAACATTATGAAAGTTCATCTGTGTTGGTATAACATAATTTGGTTGGTTTAAACTTTTGATCTCAACACAAAAATATTGCGTACCTGTAATTTTCAGTCGAGATACTTCGACCTTCTTCAGCAGAGTGACCCAATTTAAGAGCACATGACCTTTTGGACACGTGACACCAAAATCGGGTCGTGAGCCAACCTAAAATCTCACGTTGGCTTTTTGGAATCAAGTGTTTAATTCTTTATAAAAAAAATTTAGGAAAAATTAAAAACACCTATTATTTCAAATAGAAACACTCAATGTGCAAAATCTAACGTGAGAATTTTCTGAATTTGATTTCCTTTCATATGACACCTTATTCATCACCAAGGGAGTTGTAGTTTCTTTTAGGAAAAATTCAGAATAGTGGATACTTCAGTATTTCTAGAAATACTTCAACAAAAAAGTGTTGTTGCGACCACCAGTTCCTTGTTTTTGATGACACACATAAAAATAAAAAAAAATATGGATTTTTGATATTTCTTTAACCATTAAAAACAAACACCAATCTTATAACTCATCAATTACTTGAGAAATAATTGAAATAAAATGTGTAGTTTTTCACAAAATTGCCCTATTTTGGTCATTTTCTGTACTGCCAAAATCAGCCCCTTCTTAGGCCTGTACAAAGTCTATGGGAATTTGAAAACGCATTATGTGACATATCTCTCAAACGCCTTTTTGGAAAAAATTAAAACTTGGCACACACGTTTCTTTGACCAATACCAACATTTCATGAGAATTTCAACAAGATCTGGGCATGAAGCCGTAGCCGATAATCCTACCTTAAGACTGAATATGGCAAGGATTGCCTGAATAACATCAGACTCTTGGAAAAAAACGGGCAAAAAGATCACCCGATATCGGAACCATCTCCGTTTCAGTTTACACTGTAAACATCAGGAAATAATGCCAGTGAGCCTTAAGTTATCCAGCCCTGTCAAAGGAAGTAAAGCGAATAATATCTTGAAAAGAGCGGAAAGATCACTGTTGAATGTTAGGATCGGCCAGATCGTTCAGAAATTGGACAATTTAGATGGTGAAAAACAACGATTAGAACAAGTTGTATTTACCGCGAGTGGGTTACCAGGTGACGTCAAAACAGAAACTAGGTCAAGGTGTGAAAGGTCACAGATCAAGGAACACGAGCTGTCTAAACATCGTCAACAGGTCAAGTTTGCTCGCCTCGTGGAAAAAAGGGAAAAAGCGAATACTCCGAAAAATAACAACATCGCTTCGGAATGTATCAGTAAGTGGGTGAGGAATTGCTCTGAGACATTACTTAATGATTCGGAACTATCGGTGTTAGCTAAGGGCCCGCGGTCACACCAGACGATGTACCACTTGTTGACATCATTACTTCCACTGAATCAGCGTGTTGCAACCTATCGGAGGGTGATGCAAGTGAACTCAGAGCCAAAGTTGTGAATTTATTGAGCCGCCCAAAGAGTAAGAAAATTGAATCGAACTTGACAAAAGATGAGAGAACTGCCTTGAACCACGAAAACGATTATCTATTAGCAAGGCGGACAAAGGCAGACTTGTGTAGTTTTAGCACAGATTAGTACAACCAAAATGTGATCCCTTCCTCATTGACACCAACACATACAAACTTAGGTCCAGGATCCTACCGCAAAGTATAAGAAGGAATTAATATCAGTTTCTTCAGGATCTCTAGAAAGAAGGAGGCATAATAGAGTGATACAGAAAACTCTACCCTACCACTGACCGCCCACCCAAATTCTATGGGATACCTAAAATTCACAAGAAAGACACACCGCTCAGACCGATATAAGTTGTATTGTTCCACAACTTACAATTGTGCCAAAACCTTAGCCGAGATATTGTCCACCCGTTGGTTGTAACACCAATACATGTTAAGATCGCAAGATTTCGCGGAAAAAAATAACGACAGAAAAGAGTTTGAAGGGACGAAGAACTAGATCATACGACGTCACTGCTCTTTCCACATCCGTCCTGGTAGAAAAAGCGTAGGATTATTCAAGCAGGTTGGACAAGACATTACACTGGTACTAGGACACGTCTATCTTCCAATCATATCATCAAATTACTTGAGGTTTGTCTAATGTGTACATATTTCATCTACAATGGGGTATACTATCAACAATCCATGGCCGCATGGATCGCCAGTTTCCCCATTGTTGTGTCTATGTAATGGAATTTTTAGAACAAAAAGCCATTAGAACTGCTCCGCATCCCCCTTTATGGTGGTATAGATATGTGATGACACGCCACATACTGAAGAAACAGTAGTGCCAGAGAGTTTACAGACCATCTGAACTCGTTAGACCCCGATATCAAATTCACCACAGAGGGAAATATAACAGATCCCTCGCGTTCTGGACACCTCAACAGAAATACAGCTGGACGGTAGCCTGAATCCGATCTTCGTAAACCACTCACACAGACCAATTCTGATTTTCATTCCAACCATCCGTTCAGCCAAATTGGGTGTCATTAGGACTCTCCATCCATAGTCTGAAAGTATTATTCGGATCCAAAGGACACAGAAGAGGAAATCCCATATTAATAGTGTCATTACGTAAAAGTGGCTATGCCCAAGTGGGCTTTGACAGAGCGCTAAACCTAAGAAAGAGAGGTTTAAAAACACTGAAGCAGGTGCGTATAAGTGCAAAGGACATACATGTTGTTTTGGCCGTACATCCAAGGACTTTCTGAAACCCCAAAAGAACTTTGAGAACAATGTGTTCGAGTGTGGTTCAAACCTACTCAACCTAAGACACTGCTTTTCGCACCTAAAGACAAAACTGAAAGAAGTACATTGCCGCTCGGTCTACTATATACCGTGTCAAGGGAAGACCCACAAAGGCAAATTTAAGGAAGCGTACATAGTGAAATGCAAATCACTAAAAACTAGATTTTCAGAACATCGCGACCCTCCTAGCTAGTTACGTCTGAAGTGTCCCAACACATCCACATCGAATCACCAGTTCATCAGGTTTCCTTGGAGGAGGTGCGGATACTAGACCGGGACCCAAGATATTTCGAACGTGGAGTGAAGGAGTATATCTACATTAGGGTCAACCAACATACACTTAATAGAGACAGGGGCCGACACAAGTTCCAAGGTCTACGCCCCGATTTGGTTGTCACTGTGTCAAGTGTCCATAAAGGTCATTGTGCTCTTACATTGGGTCACTCTGCTGAAGAAGGTCGAAGTAAGTATCTCGACTGAAAATTACAGGACGAAATATTTTTGTGTTGAGATCAACGTTTAAACCAACCAAATTAGATTGGAATATTGTCACGAAAATTTACACATGGGGTTTTGGGTCAAGATCATCAATTCAAGATGAAATCCCATAAATAGGTCTTTCCCCGAAAATATCCTTTCCAAGGTTGTTTGCAACTTTGAACTTCTGTTTATAGTAGATTTGTAACTCAGAAAAAATAGCTATACAACTGGACCTCTAGCTCAGGGGTTCTCAATTAATTAGCTTGAAGGGCCAGAGAATGCCAAAACTACTTCAAAGATCCCTACTTGAGGCCAAAATGTTCCCAAATTGCTATATTTCAAAGCAAGTTGAGGGTCAAAATCAATGGTTGGCGGGCCGGGATTTGGCCCGCAGGCTTGCCTATTGAGAACCTCTGTCCATAGCTAATTATGGGTATGCCCCAAACATTACGTGATCCATCCAAGATGTGTCCTGCTTGGTAGGGTAGGTAACTTCCTGGTCTGGTTGGTTCGATACGGCTACTGGTGGGCGTTGTTGATGCGTGTGGCGGGTTGTACAGGTGACATTGATGAAATCATTACCGTAGGAGTGGTCTCCGTGGACCTCCACTTCAAAAGTTATATTCACCTTGCAGTTAAACTGAAAATTAGGGGAAAAAAAACCCAAATATAGAAGAGAGAGAGGGTGGTAATGGTAGTGGGTCCTAATCCTATAAGTATCTGGGGATACAAATACTTTGAGTACGTCCACTTTTTGGAATATGGCTTATAGGTGTGCATTTTTGCCTTTTTTTTAAGTATAAAACTGGCAGGACTGAATTACAAAATGGCCACAATTGCAGCCATTTGGCCTACATGTATTTGTTTCCTATAGCCAAAATTGTGTTCACTGACATAATTTACACCAAAGACTTGGTAGGAGCATTGAAGTCCTGTATTCTGCAGGAATGTGTTTTACATCAGGGCCTATCATAGTTTCGTGTATGATTGGAGCATGAAGTCCTGCCTCATGTCCGAAATGTTGATTTCATAGCTACTCTTAGTTTTCCGGTATGTGGATTAGGAGAGCAGTGAAGTCCTGTCGCATGTAGGAAGGGTTTTAATCAGTGGACTCTTAGTTTTCTTGTATGTGATTAGTAGCATTGAAGTCCTACCTCATGTAGGAAGGTGGTTTTTACATAAGGGCTATTCTTAGTTGTCTGTATTGTGGTTAGGAGCATTGAAAGTCCTGCCTCATGTACGAATTGTGTGTTGCCTTCAGGGCTACTCTTAGTTTTCTTGTTTAGGAATAGGAGAATTGAAGTCCGCCTCATGTCGGGAGTGTGTATTATATCAGTTGCTATTCTTAGTTTTTTGTATGTGATTAGGTGCATTGAAGTCTTGCCTCATGTAGGAGTGTGTATACAGGGTATTCTTAGTTTTTGGATGTGATTATGAGGTAGGAGTTTTGAAGTCCTTGTTCATTTCGGAAATGTGTTTTTATATCAGTGCACTCTTAGTTTTCTTTATGTGATTAGGAAGCATTGAAAGTCCTGCCTCAGGAGGAATGTGTGGTTTTACATCAGGGTTACTCTTGTTTTCTGTTAGTGATTAGGAGTATTGAAGTCTGTCCATGTAGGGTGTGTTTTTACATCAGGGCTATTCTTAGTTCTTGTATGTGATAGGAGTATTGAAGTCCTGCCTCAGGTGGAGTGTGTTTTAATCCAGGCTATTCTAAGTTTTCTTTAAAATTGCAATCAGATAGAGATTGCCCTCAAAATATATCAGCAAACTAAGCATTATTTTGATAGGTCACTTGCAATATCATGTAATGAGGCAAACAGAGATACTGTAAAAATGATGGTATGGTTTACACGGAGCTATGGAAGCACTTATTTTTGATTGGTTACTAGAGGGCTATCTTCATGTTGTGTCCTGTAATGAGCATCAGACATGCAGAGATCAGGAGGGGGTAAAGGAATTAGGAATTCAAAACACAGGCATTCAAAACCTGTTGTTCCACCTTTAGAATATTGTGGCTCCGTTTGGGACCCTTATACAACCAGAATATTAATAAAAATTCAAGCGTTAATTCAAAACAGGGCAGCTCGCTTCATCAGTAATGAACTATAAATGAGAAGCTCAGTTCCAGACTGATTACGGACCTCACCTTCACTCACCTATTACTCGTGCACATATACTAGACTTACTACATTCACAAAATCAAAGTATCGGGAATATTGCACTAACAATGGAAAGATCCACATTCAACAAACCTAGCACCCGAAGGGATCACCACTAGAATACCCAACCGATAATACGCAATCCCGCAAGGCACCTCACTTGCACTTGCCACTCTTCTTTTATTAAAACCGCACCATAATGGAACACCTCCACATGACCTGCGCAGTGATCCAGATGTAAGCAGTTTCAAATCGACTCCGTAATACCTCCAGCTCGACTAGTGCGTCAACCACTCTTATTAGAGCTTTTCAGAGTATTGCTCAGATCCAGTGTCTTGGAGGGGATTATGGTCTTAGAATTTATCAGTACTCTTTATCCTAAGTGACTATTTGAGTATTGGTGATTCCTTCTTATGTAAACTCCATCTATGCATTTCACCATATTTTCATGGCTTGTAAAACACATACCTTTGTAAGTTGTAATGTCTGCATGTGTCTTCCTCATTTCAGCATCGTTCTTGTCATCAAATTTGGGCTACTTGATAGTCAACTACATTCAAACTGAGTAGCGTTACCGCTGGGCTTGCTCTATGGGGACACTGAGGCTACAGTTACACTGTTTTTCTTCAGGGAGTGTTAGCTCTTTGTTTTCACCCGTAGCCTACACTTAACGTGTTGACTGTGAAAGTGAATAATGGGTAAAAAAATGGGTGATACACATACTTCTGGATTTTAAAAATTTGGACAGCCATCTCAAAATAGGGCAATCATTGTATCTTGAGGGATAATCTGGAGATTTGTGTGTAATATAACTGACACCGAGAATTGCTATAGTAAATGCACATAGCAAGTTCCTCCCAATTACCTTTGGAATCCGTGATGCCCAAATGAGCATTCCGTGTCTACCCCCTCCCCTCACTTACATTTTCAAAAATTGACTCATCTCAGTCTAAGTTTAAATTCCATATGAATAGAGAAGGATAGAATGGAAAAAATAAAACCGTACGGGAACTTGAGAACCATTCAAACAGGTTCAGAACTTTTATTCTAAGCCTTTCCCTGAAATTGGATGATGGTGTAGAATAGTGCGGGATCTGGGAACCCTGGTTCCGGGAAATCTTTCTATTTGGAGGGAAATTTTAGTCAAGTAAATAAAGAATACATCATAATTGAAGGGAAATTTTGATTGTGTTCCTGGGAAATTTGGAAATTTTTTTACAGCCCTGAATAGTGGTACGAAATCAATGTCATCGTTGGTGTCTTGCATCTCACAAATCCCAGTTTCCAGCACTGAAAAAATGGTGTTACATATGAGGGTTGACAATCAGAAGGACGTAACTCAACACTAAATGAAATATTAAAGAATTCTTTAATTCTGCTGTACTACTTGCTTTTTTGAGAATGTGATGTGTTAATATTTTTCTAACTAAGCAAATCTATTCATTACTCAAAATGTAACATCTCAATAAAGCTCATATATAGTACTGTAAGCAAACATTATATAAACAAGAACAATTTTGAATTACGAACAGCAGAATTAAGAAATTTCCTTTAATATTTCTTTTATGTTTGAGTTACTTCCTTCTGATTGTCACCCTCATATATCACTTGCTGCTTCACTTTCAATCAAGTTGGATGTAAGACAACATCCTAGCTATTCCATATTACTTACATACACCCCAGAAATGCATTACTGGAATTGAATATCGTCACCACCTGGGAAGCTGATAGCATTTGGAACAGCCATGATCAGTTGTGATCATATAGGTCATCATATACAAGACAGTGACATCTATGGATGAACATAACCTGACCACTATTCCATGCATTCAATATCCTACATGGAAAGCATATGTGTGTGGTCAAGCAAAATGAGTTCTGAAATTGGTCAGATTTGATTTTGACTTTTCCAAGTACTGTATGCACCATTTTAAAAGCTACATTTTACTGAAACCCCCATTGAATTGACCAATTCCTTCCAAAGATATAATCAGTTGAAGGGTGCTAAAATAATAGGAACAAAATACTTTTCCTCTTTGTTTGGCTGTATCTCAAAATCAATATTTGCGACTTCCGACTCATTTTGCTTGATCACATCACATATACTTAGTCCAGTAGTGCCTTTCTCAGGGTGTATGATATTCACCTGGAACAGCCCCTTCTGGTTGAACACAATGTGGGTAACTATACTCTGTTCGATCTCAAGTTTTGGGGGTGACGTCACTGCTGCGTGTTAGGTCTGCACCCAAGAATACGCACAACGTCGACCTTGGAATGGCAACATTTACGCACACGAACAAAGGCGGCGCAATCCAACGCTAGAGCGAATGCAAAGTCACGTCATGACGTCACCCCCAAACCGACACCGAACCAAATTTTTATTGGTGTTTGCTGACTGGTGGTGTGACTGGAGAGGTTGGCTGCGCTGCGATAGTGGGGACTGGGAAGGGGACGGGTTGTTTCTGAAGATCCGTTATTGCTGCTGCTGCTATTATCAACAGCTAACGGACCGTTTAAAATGTTTCCTTCTTGTCATTGGCTGTTGTTTCGGTATCATTGGTAGCGCTGGGTTGCTTCCCTGGTAACACTGGGTGATCTGTTGCCTCATTTGGTTGGTTAGTTACTGTTTGGAGAAAGAATTGGAAGTTGATTTGAGTGATTGCATATAATGGAACACTTAATTATCATAACACTTTACTTTACCAACTACATATACGTGTGTGCGTGTGTCTGTGTGTGTGTGTGTGTGTGTGTGTGTGTGTGTCGGGGTGTGTTTGTGTGTGATATGTGACCTCAGAGGGTGTATTGAGTCAATCCCACAATCACCATTTTTTGGAAATTCACCTCAAATGGTCATGACAATCCTATACTTAGCACATAATAAAAACCATGACTTTCCACTCTTAATTCCGCAAAGTGCATTGGACTTAGGTAATTTTTAGCATGATCATGAAATGTCCTGTGGTTCTTTAACTTTTTGAACACTTTTATTCCCCAAGTACTGAATATGGTTGTACAGTACAGATAGGCACATTGCAATGCATTATGGGATTGATTCAAAACACCCTCTGATGTTGCCTTAACCATTTATGTTTAGCCCTTATCCCATTAGCTGTCTAGTACTAGATAACACTTGGGCTCACAGAGGGTACCCAGAGGGTGTTTTGAATCAATCCCACAATGCATTGCAATATGCCTATACTGTACTCTACTAAATACATATCAGTACTTAGGGATATAAAGTGTTCAAGGAGTTTAAATTTAAGAACCACATGATCATGATAAAAATTTCTCTAGTACTAGAATCTTGTGGGCTAAAATGTTGTAAAGTCATGGTTTGTATATGTTTAGAATAGAATTTTGTGGGATCACATGACCTTATTGAGGTGAATTTCCCCAAACTGGTGCATTGTGGGATTGACTCAATAAACCCCTTTTTGGCAGTGTACCAATGATTCCACTGTTGTTTCCCCTTTGTTGAATTTTTCAAGATGTAGTGATTGTGGTTTTTGAGTTGAGCTCACCAAACCCCTCTATTTTATGATAGTCTTTGCTGTGATTAATATAAGTGTAATGTGTGTGTATGTGTGTGTGTGTGTGTGTGCATGTGCATGCATGCGTGTGTTGGTCCACCAGTTATGTGCGTCCACAGTGTGTGCATGTTTGTGTGTATGGGCATGCATACATTTTTGATGGATTTATTGTTTATGTTTTTGCTGGAAATAATTACACCCTTGTGTTTGGGCTTTGCAGCTCACTTTTCTTTCCAGAGATTCTACCTTGCATTTTGTATGTTTGGTTAATTGTAACTGATAATAAACTATTATAGCACTGTCCAAGTTTCTTATTCAGTGGAATACACACTTTAGAAAGATTATAAGGAAGGTATATGCCTGAAAATTGACACTCTCCTGAAGTCAGCAAAATAAGTGTACAGAAACAGATGCCACAAAGAGAAGTTACTAGCAGCACTACTTGAAACACAAATGGGTAACTACTGATCTGCTGGAAAAAACAAAGCAACACAAGGACAACATAATGGGATAAAGAACACCGACTGAGATAAACACCTTTTGCCTTAAGTAACAGCTAGAAAATTAGAGGAGCACGGACCCAGGTCAAACATCATTGTTTACCCCTCACTACAGAAAAATAGGGGCCAATTTAAGGTTACACAGGGGTCAAACTTTTAAAATGTTCCAATCATGTTGAAATGTATGCCATATTGTCCGTCTAGTCATAAGGATTCCAAAAATGTATAGTTTGTACCATCTACGACCATTGGTTTGGGAGTTATAGGGTAAAATAGCTAAAATGGTAAAAAAGTCAATTTCTATTGGTACAGGGATAAAAATCAGAAGTTGCTACAATTTTGGTAAAAATGACAGAAGTTGTTCATCTAGCTTAATGTGTCAAAATAAGGAATAGTTTGTACCATCTGCAATGTATAGTTATCATGTTATGCGACAAAATAGGGTCATAAGGCAACATAATCCAATTGGTGTTGACCTTCTTTGACCCTTATCTCCGTAAGTAAACATTTAAGATAATCAAAACTATACTTTTTGGGAGTTCTCTTACCTCAAGCAATAATTTGCAAGTATTTAAAATGCGAGATAATCAGATTAACTTTTAATGTTGACCCCTGTACAAATTGAGATTGACCTTTTTACCATTTTAGTCATTTTTACCCTCTAACTCCAAAACCAATGGTCATAGGTGGTACAAACTATACATTTTTGGAATCCTTATGATTAGATGGACAATATGGCATACATTTCAACATGATTGGGGGCATTTTAAAAGTTTGACCTCTGTGTAAACTTAAATTGACCCCTATTGAAAAAGTGATACCACAATTTGAGAGTACTAACTACCTACCATTGATGTAGAGGGTCCATACTGTTGTAGGGGGTAAACAAATTCCTTAAATAAGGCCCCTATGATATTCTGCTCCTGCTCTAAATGACCCATAAAAGAATTTTGAACCAAAATCATGACAACTTGCCGGTACTAAAACCAGGTCTATAATCCATTACATAGATGCATGTGTAACTGGGATATAACTAACTTAAATTTAAAATTGGGTAAAATGACATCCCTAAGGTTAATTCAGACAAATACGGGTGAGGTTAGCACAAAACCAAAGGGTATTAGATTAAACCAATCCCATAATGCATTGCATTTGCCTATTCTTTACTCTAAACAAATCAGAACTTCAAACGCACACCGTCAGATTTTCTTCTAAATGCAAACTCTGCCCAGAATTTGACTCATTTTTTTCACAGTTGTATTGGAAATTGTTGTAGTTAAGTCTCAACTACATGTAAGCTGAAAAGGTATGCTTCATACATAACAATTTCTGTCAAAAAAGCCAAGAGCCAAAATTAGTCTTTCCCTATATCCACTGCCCTGACCCACCAGCGATTTCACCCACATTTTTTCTCAAGAGTACATCACTCTTGGAGCAAAATTCTTAAGAACAAAAAATTAAAGAGTGACTTCACTCTAGGATTATTTTTCTATAAAGAGTGAAATGCAAAGTTTATGAATTGTTCACTTTCAATATGGAGTAAGTGAATTGCTGCCCACATTTGCTACTAATGTAGCAACCCCGGCCTGGGAACAGATTTTGTCTCCGAAAGTAGGGGCTTGGGAACTGAAATTTTGAGAAATTTGCAGGCTTGGGAGCTAACAAATTTGGCTAAAATTCAGCTTCTGAGGCCAAAATTTTCTGAAAGGGGACCTTAAGAACTGAATTATGCTTCAACTAGGGTCTTGGGAACGGCTGGAGAGATGCGAAAAGGGGGTCTTAGGGGCCGCACATACCCGTACCTCTTTCCAATGTCAGTGCCCCCCCAAAAAAAAAAAAAAAAAAAAAAAAAAAAAAAAAAAAAAAAAAAAAAAAAAAAAAAAAAAAAAAAAAAAAAAAAAAAAAAAAAAAAAAAACAACACACAGTGGTTGGTGCATTCTACACCAGTATGTCTTGTGAATTCCACGCCACACATTGTGCAATTATAATGCACACACTCATTATTTTCAAGATGATGTTAACAACTCTCTAAGCACATGTATTTTTCTAAGCCTTTTAAGAGCATTTGGGATTTCTGCATGCTGTGATCAAGTTTCACGTGGGGTCACGTTACCTTATCAAGTACAATTTTTAAAACATAAAGCAATATGGGATTGATTTAAAACAGTGTTATAGTGAGTCCGGACTCATGAGTCCAGAGCAGAGTCAGAATCCAACTGTGTCGAGTCTGAGTCAGAGTTTAAGTCCATTGGACCCAAGTCCGAGTCCACAAGGTCCGAGTCCCAAGTCCATATGGCCTGAGTCTGAGTCCAGCAGGTCTAAGACTGAGTAAAAAGAATTTAGTTAAAGGTGCGTCATCTGATGGATAACATCCCCACTTTACCCCCATTTCGGACCTTGTGGACCCTCAACTCAGCCCGAAACTGATGGAATCGAACTCATCCGGAATCGAACTCATCCGGACTCTCACCAACACTGGTTAAAATGTGCCTCTAACACAAACCACATCCAGCAGCAGCAGTACCACAAAAAGTCAGAACACCAACACAACACCTAGACCAATCAACAGCCTACCTAACTTCTCCTGCCCTTCTCCATGTTTCATACCGTTCTTTTTCTCAGGCATTTCAACAATATCCCTCTATCTACCCCTTCATCATCAACATCACCTTGTAGCGTGCCTCCTCCGGTTTGCTCATGTGGACTAGTGTGCTGCTTAGTAACTGTTGTCATAGTAACTGGTATTCTGGAAGTTTCTCCTGCATTTGGGTTGTCAGGGTGTTGTCCTGGTACTGTTTTTACTACTCGTTGTAGGCTCTGTGGGATAACATGATAATAAATAGGTATGTTAGCAACAGCATTTCTTAACCGTTTTAACCCTGCTAGATTCTGCATAGGTATAACAATAAAGTAGTGGTTTTGGGATGGCTTCCCAATTAACCTGTGGTCATTTGCAAAGCCATCTTTAAAGCTACTGACTTAAAGCCACTATCAGAAAATCAAAAAAAAAATCATCAAAAATCAGATTTTTGCATGTTTGTAATAAGTACAGGTATCCTAACATACCCTGCAAATGATAGGACCAGAAGCAACCTACAAGGACAAAATCGAAAATCTTAGTCATTACTGTCCGTACGGACACTACTACAGCAAGAGTGAACAGAGATTCGTATCTTCGAACACTGCCGTTTCGTCCTTTTCTGGTAATTCTTCAGATAGAAAAACTTATGAGAATTCTACAGACTTATCCTTCACTTTTAAATATTCCTGTGAATTTCAATATTTCACTCTCTTCTGATATCACTGATGTGTCTTTAAGACTAGGCTTGTTTGGACTCATTTGAATGCATTTGTCATGCTTAATCTGGTGGAGATACTGCACAACATACCTATTCTTTCTTAACACAAAAAAATCCTAGCTTTTACACTCAATTTAATCCACAAAGTGCAAACTTGTACAAGTAATTTATTGTAGTTACTAAGGTAACTCATTGTCACTGTAAGGCATTATGGATTTTGGCTCTTCATTCAGGTATTCAAGTCAAGGCTGTCAGAGCCATGATTGTTGTTAATAATGAAAGAACGGGGTTAGTTAAGAGAATAGATCAACATATAAACCACTTGAATGATAACATACACACAAAACACTGACAAAGAAGAAAATTATAAATTATTTTAAAGTCAATCAGCCACATTTAGTCTACAATACGTCAACAGTCAACACCTGATACAAAAGAATAACTATAGTAAATTTAAAGGATATGGTGTAAAAAGAGACTATGATATCATCAGAGTATGCTTTGGAAAATGGTGAGGGGCTCTGAAATAAATATGATGTATGTGGTGAATATTTGTTGAATTTATACAGAGTCAGATTCTTGACCAGATGTGTGCCTACATAGGGACTACAAAATCTTTACATTTACATCTTTACAATCTTTACATCTCTACATTGTATCCAAAACAGAGGACCCCCCAATTGTAACTGCTAAAAATAATTTATTGGCCGGACTTGACCCAGGAACATCCGTATTACTACAGCGCTCTAACCAATTTAACATTTCACTGGTATGCGGTCAACAGAAATTGCCTCCTATCAGTGGGCGGATCCAGCTAATACCTTAGCTGACTTTGGAAGTAACCTTAGAAAACATTGTATGTAATAAATAAATTATAAAGAAACAGAACAAAACCGTACCGTAATCAAATCAAGCAAATGCCCTAATGATAATGAAATAAAGCGTGCCATGCAGTACAATCTCAGGCAGCAGATGATCATGCAACATGCATCATGCACAAACAAGATACTTACCAATTAAAAATATGGAACTAAGTTTATCCAAGTAAAACTATTCAGGGTTTAGAAGTTGGAAATACTGTACCACAATCACATATGGAGAATGGATGCAAATTGATCATTTTAAGTGAAATCAATTGTTAGACATGTGCATGATTGTTTGTGTGAGTGTGTGCATGTGTGTGTGTGTGCATGTGTGTGTGGTGTGTGCTTATGAGTCACAGTGTTGCACAAATCAATGACCTATTTTAACCTATTTTAAATCACGCTGTTATCTCAGACCATGTTTGATTTTTACTTTGTGTCTTGTTTTATTCATGCATGTATTATCCTATAGGAAAGAAATGCGTCTGCTGCTTGAACTATTTCCAGACTGCTTTTCTTTCCAAAGTCACACTGTGCATTTCATGGGATTGTTGATTCTGACAATATCAGTGCAAGTTATATTGAGTGATTCAACTACAATGTAAATAGTACTATAATAGGAATACACATCATACCCTAGGTGTGTATACAACTGGAAATGAACAATAGGTTTAAAAACCCTACATTTATTTATAGTGGGAATGACTAGATCTGAATAATTCTCTGGCCACACATGGGGAAGTTGTTGTGAACTATCCGAAGCAGACTCAGGCCATGTTTACTGGGAATTAGTCAGGCTATTATTTGTTTAATCAAAATTGGGTAAAAATTGCAATTGCTTTGTCTTGCCAACTGACTATACACAAAACAAACAGAGTATCAACTTTTTTGTGCATTTTGGACATTACTATGCAAATTTTTTGATTGGGCCAAATAGCAGTTCCAACTGTTGCCCATTTTACCTGACAAAGTGACCAGCACTGGAAAATTGAGTTCTTTCTTGAATTTCTTTGCCAAAATATGTCCAGAAAGTAAATGCTTGTGTACACACACACACATCAACAAGTGAACTTGAATGCATACATAAAGAGACACTCGCAAACACAATTGCAAACAAATGGACTCAAACATGTAAATGCACACACTACATACACACTATAGTACATTTCTCTACCTTCGTGCAGTGATGTCATAACCTTGACGCCGCTTTTATGCACGTGTCAAGATATGCTGTCTTTGCGTGCGCGTGTAAAAACGCCGCCGCTTCAAGCCAGCGTGGGCGGTTAACTGATGCGACCATCAAATCTCGCGCTGACGTCACTGCACGGATGTAGGGGAATGGAGTATAAACACACCACACACAAACATTGCCTACTTGTATGTATACATTTACACAAGTACAAGCATACATACCTGCACACATACACAAACATGCACATACACAAACACGCACATACACAAACACACACACACACACAAAAATAAACCATTAACAAATTTGATCATGTAAGAGTCATCAATGAGTTCATATTTCTGAACCATATTAAAGGTGCAATGAGAGATTTAAAATAACAGGTGTCCCAAAAAAATGTGAACAATCTGATTTTGGCACTGGTGTAAAGCTTTATATCCAAAATATCCCTATCTGTAAGGATTAAGCTGAGAACTGTTTCTTTGGTACAAAAATCGTGAAATTTCTAATTTCGTATAGGAACAAATACGAAATTCAGCCTATGTTATCTATTAAAATATAAGCATATACAAACGGCCTTTTGTTTTCATTTTAAGTTATTTCTGTAACCAAATAAAAGGTAGGGAATCTTTTGAGCATCTAATCTATATGAAATCTCTACATATCACAGAAAATATGGATGACTTGGAATCTCTTGTTGCACCTTTAAATACTCTGTAATGTTTTCATACAGGAAACAGCACAACCAATATATTAACATAATTTGTATCTACTGATTATCTAACACTGACTTTTTTTTAAATCGCTGATATAAATAGCCAACTTTTTTTCTACAAAATATCATAGTGGCCTTGTGGGAACCACACAGGTGCAACTTGGGCATGCAGTTAAACACAAGCCCTGTTACAAAAGAAGCGTCAAATGTCAACATGTAAAACAACCATTATATGATGTCGTTCATTTTTATCATTACAATGAAATAGCGGGTTTAAGATCACAAAAAAATTGCCGCACTTGTATTTTTCACAAATCATATGTGCAAAGAGGGAATTCAGAAAAGGATTGTTGCCCCTCAAAAAAATTAAAATATTGCATGATTTGTGTTCCCAAAAAATGTGGATTTTGTTAAGCTTCTTGCCAATATGATTTTTTTCTAACTTTGTTGAAAAATAAATGAAAAGTGAAAAGAATTGTGCATGGCTTACTGCCATAAAAAATAAAACAAAATTTGCAAAGTTCAATGCCAAATTTGAGTACTGATTGACAGAATTCTTGTAGATATATTGAAAATATCTTTTTGAAATAAAAAGCCATGCAAGTTTATTCCAACATGGACAAAAACAAATCTTCAGAAATGCCCCTGATTTTACAGATAAATGAAGGCTCTGAGTCTGAGTAAGTGGCATATTATTTGTTACTATTTTGTTTACACCTCCCGAGCAAAAACTGGCCATTTCATCTGAAATGTAGACACCCTCTGATTTCTCATTGTGTCTACGGCAAGCCCTGAAAAAATGTTTTTTTGCAGTAATGGAGGGAAAAATATTAGGGGTTGTCTGTCAGATTTTGTTATATAATGATCTTCATACTGTATTACTCTGAAATGAATACAATTTACAACATGCTACTATTTAAAGCTTTTTTTCTCAAGACATAATAAAATAAAGATCTTTAATTTTAATCCGTATGTGTCTTCCTGCCTTAAGGCAGGCAACACAATAAATGAAAATCATGGGGCTGTTGACAGATTCTTTATTTTGTGCTAATTTGCATAAAAAATTAAGTCAGCAGGTTTTTCTAGGTTCGGCCAATTTTTTTTTTTTTTTTGCCCAATGGTAGCACAGATTCCAAATGGAATACCCTATTGGATAACTTTATTTTGAAATAATACACTCCCTCCCCAGTACAAAATTTAGACAAAGTCTTCCACACGGGGAGTATGTATTTCAAATATAAAAGCCCACTGACTATACAACCTTGATTTTGCCTTCACTTAGAGACTTCCTGATTAAATTATCACACTGAACTGAACAAAACTGATATTCTCAAGATACCAAATTGATATTCTCACAGATAAAGGGCATATAGTGGTTTTCTACCTGCTGAAATGAGAAAAACAACTGCAACCGCTGCAAACATGATTTCAATTTCAAAAATACATCAAACTTGCAAATCCACCAAGTCGGTTCTAAACACAGAAAAAATTCTTAACTAATGATGTCTTCATTAACCCCAAGATGAGGCCAGAGAAAAATAAAAGTCCCCTCCCTTACTCAAAGATCATTATCATAATACTGAAATTATCGTAAATTACACTAGCTTTTCAAATTGATCAGTCCCCTGCTAATATGTACGTTTGATTAGCCCGAGCAGCATGCATGCATATTGCATTGACGCGCATGTGCTGTAGCCATGTTAGATATCTCATATCACACGGCTAGGAACCAATGAAATTGCGTACATTATCTCAAGTGTTTAGGAATGCATGTTGTTTTGATATAGCAATTAATAACGCATGTTTTGATACCGCATGTTGTTTTGATACTGCATGTTTTGATAATGCATGTTGTTTTGATACTGCATGCTGTTTTGATACTGCATGTTGTTTTGATAATGCATGTTGTTTTGATAATGCATGTTGTTTTGATACCGCATGTTGTTTCAATATCGCATGTTTTGATTCCTCGTTTTTATACCGCATGTTTTGATAATGCATGTTGCTTTGATTCTGCATGTTGTTTTGATAATGCATTTTGATTTGATAATATATGTTGTTTTGATAATGCATGTTTTGATAATGCATGTTGTTTTGATAATGCATGTTTTGATAACACGGTTTTGATACGGCATGTTGTTTCAATACCGCGTGTTTTGATACCGCATGTTTTGATAATGCATGTTGTTTTGATACTGCATGCTGTTTTGATACTGCATGCTGTTTTTATACTGCATTTTGTTTATACTGCATGTTTTGATAATGCATGTTGTTTTGATACTGCATGTTTTGATAATGCATTTTGTTTTGATGTTGTTTTGATAATGCATGTTTTGAGAATGCATGTTGTTTTGATAATGCATGTTTTGATAATGCATGCTGTTTCGATACTGCATGTTGTTTGATACCGCATGTTTTGATACCGGGTGTTTTTATACCGCATGTTTTTATACCGCATGTTGTTTTGATACTGCATGTTTTGATAGTGCATTTTGTTTTGATATTGCATGTTGTAATAACGCATGTTGTAATAACGCATGTTGTTTTGATACCACATGTTGTTTGATACCGCATATTTTGATACCACATGTTTTGATAACGGATGCTGTTTTTACACATGTTGTTTTGATGCTGCATGTTTTGATGCTGAATGTTCTTTAGATACCGCATGTTTTGGTACCGCATGTTGTTTGGATACTACATCTTCTTTGGATACCAAACGTTTATACTGCATGCCAGTTTTGACTATGCACAATTTGATGTGTGTTCTGATTCTGCATGTTGTTTTGATGCTGTATGTTCTGATCTGCACATTGTTCTGATAATTCAAGTTTTGATAATGCCTGCTCTTTTGGTATACTTCGTCCGGCCTGAACTAAAGAGTGATGTCAGAGCTTTCACGCAGTCTTAAACGTGTGAATCGCAGTAAGCCGCAGCTGCAATTGCGAGCATAAAAAGTCGGCGTGCGCATGCACAATAGCTGCGCGAAAGCTATGACATCACTCCTTAGTTCAGGCCGGACGAAGTATAGGGCATGTTGTTTTGATAATTCATGTTTGGATAATACTGCATATAGTGCATATGGTTTAATCTGTTTTATACCAACTTTTATTTTTGTGCTGCTATGCTTTTTTTTGATAAGGCATTTTCTGATTCGCATGTTGTTTTGATGCTATATGTTCTGATATATACATGTCATTCTGATAATGTATGCATTGAAACTGCATTTTTTTTATAATGCCTCCCACAATTTCCCAATCTTGAAAATTGCCAAAAATTCTGTATGCATAAAAATTAACTAATACAAAATGAAGTACTTCTTAACAGAAGAGGAGGAATGAAAGAATGCTAACTTTAAAGTGGCTGTGATAGTATAAGATGTGGGAAAATGGTGATACATGCAGGAACAGAAATAAAGATAGCATTTTGTGCCTGATGATGCGGCAATCCAGTGAAAATGAAGCATTCCGTAACTGAATAGCACACTTGAGATGGAACCAGTCGGGCACAAAATGCTTTCCTTTAATTCTCTCCCTCAATACAGCTAGGAATAGCAGAGATCTTTGAAGATATCAACAACAACAACAAAACCACAACAAAAATACAAATGACAAGATAATGTAACATTTTCCAGTAGCATCACTTTAATATCTTTAGAATTAAAGGCTCATTTTGTGATCCACAACCTCGTCCCCCCGACTTACCTAAAAAAAAGTTGAGATTTTTATATCACCTGAACTGTTAGCCTTAGTAATCCATGTGTACCAAATCTTACACGCAAACTGGGTCGTACCTGTAAGAAATTCGCAATTTTGTATTTTTTTGTCCATAAACGGACAGAAAATACAGCACGGTGGCCTATGGGACTGTGGGAAACAAGAATTTACTCATAACATGAAACCGCAAGATCGGGATCAATTCAAATTTTGTGAATAAGCTTTTCTCAAGGATATCTAGTGAATCATGAACAAAACAGAAGGTGCTGGAATCACGAAATGCACCTTTAAAATGCGAATAAGTAAATGTAGTGGTGATGTTGCTTTATGATGCTACCTGTGCATGAGGTACAAGATGACAACACAGTATAGGGGAATATCCTCCTAGTTGTCCTCAAATGTCTTGTCCACACACTGACCTTGTTATAATCCAAGCAATTGGACTCAGTCTACTGTAAAATTTATAATTTCGCGTGTGTAATTGTTCGCTTTTCAGCGATTTTTAAAACATTTTTTTTTTTTCTTGTTTTTAAATCGCATCTTTTCAGCTATCCTACTAGACCTACATGTTAACACACAAATAATAAACATTTTCGCGGTTTTTAATTTTGCGGCTAGCTCAGAAGCGCGCGAAAAGCGAAAATTTCCACTTTTTACAGTATACCGTAGAATGTTAACCACCCTGGGCACTACCTCCGATCTATAGGCTCTCATGCACTATTTGATTAAATTATTAAATTGCGGTCATATCATGTAATGGTCACTCAGAGATGGCTGTAAGATGGTATATAAGCACTATTTTGATTGGTTACTCAGAGGCCTATCTCATTTTGTGTCCTGTAATGAGCCAATCATACAGACTGTATCAAGGTTGGTACCCAGTTGTATTGCCCAAGGTTAAGCACAGACATGCATGCCTTGAAAAATGTGGAATTAAGGAAGCTCCTTCCATGGAAATTTTGTATTTTGATGGAAGGTAGCGGCGCCCTTTCTGAGAATTATTTTTCACCTTCACAACCCGAAAGACATTTGAAGTAAATGGACTGGTGCAGAATCAATTGATAAGTTATCATTGTGCAACAAGGACAGTTATATGGTCACAAATATTAATTGAGGACAGCTACAAATATCCCCAAAACATGAGGACACCAGAGGGAATAAGCTAGGGATACGGTAAACCTTGGGTGATGCAGTGGTGGTGAAATCGCTGCATAGCCCTGTGTGAGAAGTCCAAGCGAGTATCATGCCCACACCGCCAACCCATGGTAGGCTTCGTGTGCATGCAGTTTGGTTGGGTAGGGGGCATTCGGTCGTCACTGTAAGATCGTGTCAAATGTTTTCAGAAGGCCATCTTTCAACGAGCTGATCTGTAATCGTCCTCACTTGCATGCTGGGGTGCATCGGTGAAAGAGGTGTAAAGGTCGTCCCCGTGACTATCATCTAGAAAAGGTGCATTGTAGGGGTACGGGTAATTGGTGTCTGATGACGATGATTCTGTGTTGTCTTGTATCAGGCGAGCGAGTACTCGCGAATCCTGGATGAGAAAGTTAATTATATTTTAATTTGAACAGATGACCTGAATTCATGGTTATTTTAAAAATATGTCAATAAAAAATGTAATCATCAACTTATCCTGTGGTTGTGTAAATGCCAGGCATGTGTTAAATGGTGAAAGCAAAAATGATCCTCTTACATAAACTGTTTACTGTTCTTGATTTGATTGATTAATTAATGATCTAATCTTATTAACCTTACACTATTGATTGATTATTAATGATCTAAGCTATTATCCCTATATAACTATAAACTCAAACATTTCTGGAACTATTAAGAATATGCCACACAACTACCAACGTACACTTAATATCGAGTGTTTAGTGCAAAAAGACCCCGTCCGCAATAGCTGCCAGGTGTTAGATTTAGAGAATTATAACACGTAATAACACACAACAGAACAATGGCAGCTATTCCAGATGGGGCCTTCTTGCGATAAACCGTGAGAGGTATTTGAATAACATTGGCCATCTTTCGGGACCTTTGTACATTCTATGCAAGTCTAGAGGCATTTCCCATAATGGAGCTACAAGCTAAATACAGGTTTTAACAGAAATTATTTGTACTGTAACCATAGCTTTGATACATGTAATGCTCACATTACAATGGTGTATCAAAATACCATTTTGGAATTACATATACTCGCAGTCCCTCTTTTTCCTTAAACAAAACTTATGTCACAAGCTTGTAATGATAGAATGGTCTAAAATAACCTAGATCTGAAAGGCTCGCCTTCATTCCCCCCCTCACCCATTTTGGCCAGTGATATATGAACAAATTGCATTTGCCATTCAAACTAGCTGAGCTTCATAAATCAGGACCTACCCACCCCACATTCCACTCCTAAGTATTTTTGTTTTTTTTGGCAGGAGTGCCTTGCAAAGGAACATTCGGATCGGCAGTGATCACATCTTCTTCCGTTTTGCCGCAGAGGGTTATGGAATCCATCCCACATGCACTAGTTTGGGGGGAATTTCCAACTCATTGCGATAAGTGAATCCCACAAAAATCAATTTTTAACACATGAGTTTTACCTTGTTTTAGCCGCACAAAATAGCCTCAAAGCGGGCCATGTAAGGAACGTCCGTATGATGGATACAGTGGCCACAGATCAGCTTACACAGCTCACGAATTCTAACACCTAAAGCCATTCATGGCTACACAAACGAACAAGGCAACTCTGTTAATTTTAATTGTCAGCGATGTAACACAAGGAGGTATTCCCATTGTTCCGTGAAACTACAAATTTTGAACTGACCGGGAAGAGCCAAATTTAGCGTATGTAGCCTCCTGCAAGCTCCAGGAATGTTATTTTCTGTATGTGATTTTGGGTCTGAAACCCTTCTTCTAAAATGATTGGTACTTAAACTTGGGTTTTTAGATGCCGTTTTATACCTTTTATCATTACATTTGGAATTCTCCAGAAATTGATTTTTTTTTTTACATTTCTGGATTTTTTATTTAAGGCCAATAAAAAAAATAAAAAAAATTTCCCCCGGAAAAGTACATCACTGAATTGTCTCAGATCCACACACAATTTTAATACAAAAATAACTCTAGTTTCATATAAATGATGATTGTGCCTTATTATTCGCTTAAATATATTTGGTAACGGTACAGGGCATACAGGTGGTACAAGCAAAATTTGCTTGTCAAAAAAAAAATATGGTACCCTTTCCACATAACTCTGACAGTCCTCTTTACCCAACTTTAACATTGCGCAATAAAGCTGAAGCATTTGTCAGGTTTACTACCACAACTCATGATATTTGACCTTTACCAAAGCCCCCCCCAAAAAAGCAAAAGGCCCTCTCTCGTTTATAGAGCTTTGCTACTCTGGCAGAACTCTTAAGCATACAATTTCTATAAATTTATGCACTTTTTACACAGTTAATTCCAGAGCTATTAATCCAAGAGCACACAAACATAATGCCTGATCCTCAGGGTTCATGTCTTACATTGTTTAAAATCACAATCAAAACTTAAACGTAAAAAAATTGTAAACAAAGATGCTAACATATCCTGGCTGTAACGGTGGTTGTTTCTATAATGTCACGTGAAGTACAACCCCAATGAATTGCACATCTGTGTATATTTACATGTCAAACACAATAATTTATCACCACTCTGTTTTGATTGTGTTATGTGCAAACTCATTCTATTGCGAGCTCACCTATAATACCAGGCAGTTTTGTCTATACAGGGAATAAATGGCAAGAAAATGGTGATGCCTGATACCAAAGCTACTTGTCAACCAGTGTGCAGTGAAATTCTTCCTCCAGTGGTAGAGGGGGGAGTGTTCAGAGTTGGTACAATGGCAAAGGGTCTTCACTAATGTGCTTTAATCAGAAAATTCAATTCCAGCAGAATAAAATGTAAACAGATTTTTAAAATGCTTGAAAGCAGATTGGGAATTCATTCCTCTAAAGCAACAAAGGGTGTAGCACTGCCAAAATCACAATTTGCCGTTTGTCTTAATTTTTGGTGTGCGAGGTAGAATTTGGGTGTACTTTCTAAAATAATCCTTTTCTACCTATCATGACTAGTATGGGCTTGCAGAAGAAACGATGACTGAAAAATAAAATAAAACTGACATTACCAATGTTCGCTCTTTCTTATTTATCGTTTTACAGTTTAGCATGGTTATATCCCACAATGCAATGCGGTTGACCTACAGGTACAGATGACCTTAGCACAAATATCATGATTCGTACGTTGATCATATTTTTAAAAAAAAAACATTCGGTCCTCAGACGGTTTGTTTCGCCTGCCGTCACGGTTTTTTGTAATGATAGGCCCTTATGTGACCTTTGACCTTAATATTTGACCTTTGACCTCATGAATAAGTTTACATGTCATCTCCAAAACCAAGTTTGGTTCAATTGAAGTTCAACTTTCCAATTGATGTCAATTTTACTTTTTTAGCCTATCTTCCACTTGACCTTACATGACCTTTGACCTTGGCATGTAACCTTTGAACCTCATCAACAAATGAGGGATCCCATGTTGCTCCTAGGACGCAAGTTTGGTTAAATCCATGTGAAGGATGTGGATTCACCGGAAAATGTTAACCCTTTTTCACAATCACTACAACAGACAACAAACAGACAACAGTGGACAAGTGATCTTTATGTGTCTTCCTGCCTAAGGGAGGCGACACAAAACACAGCAAATAGAAACTTTGTACTATCTGCTATTCCCTGATAAAAGTTTATCTGGATAACTTCTATCGTTCAAAGGAACACACTGATACCATACATTTAACAATAGCATGCATAAACATGCATTCCTAACTTTTGATTTGTTTGATTTCATAAATTTTTTGTTAAAAATTTGTAAAAACTTTGAAACCCTGTAAGTAGATATATAATTAAATGAAATAAAACCACATGAAAAATTTTGGCTTTATACATTAACTTGCATTACATTTTACAAAGAGCCACTAATTTCTTCGACCATTTATGCTATCAAAGGTACCTAAACTTTAAGTTGGCAACATACCGGGTGACTTCAGCACAAATTGATGCGTTTCAGTGATGCAAATCTGCCACCAATTACTTAGAGAATAAAAGATGATATTTTTTGTTTTGGCCATCTTAGATGGTGTCATAATGGATGGGCATCCAATATTTTGAGTGGTGGATGCCGGCGCAGCTGGTATCCACCACGATAAAATATTGGATGTCCATCCATTATGACATCATCTAAGATGGCCAAAACAAAAAATCTCATCTTTTATTCTCATTCTTATTTAGTATTATGTAATGTTGCTTTTATCGATATAATTTATTTGTCAACAACATTCTTACATCATTCCTTTTTATTAATTTAAATAATTGCACCCCTCTTGAAAACAAAATAATGTTTCAATCCAAGGTCATCGCGCGGTGATCGTCACGCTGCGTAAATTGTATTTGTGTACCAACACGACATGCACGACGCAGTATAAACGCGCCGTTTGCGCGTGTCATATATTCGACTACACCGCGTAATTGCTGCACGCACTATCCATCTATTACCCAGTAATGGATGGGCGGAGCTTTGACCTAAACCAATCAAATTTCTTGTTAACATGATAAATCACGCCCACTGAATAAGAATTGAGCATATGAGATGATTTTGGGGTATATTTAGTAACATTTGGTCAACCAAAAATTGAAGGGCGTTTATTAATTTTATTAGAAGGGGGCATATATAACTTAAGCGATAATACAGCATTTTTCTGGAAAGGAAGTACATAAACAGCAAAAATGTTTCTAGCCAGTGTTATATAACACCTAAGTAGATCTTTGTAATTTGATTGGAGGATTATAGGTCACATGTCATTCAATAAACGATATATTGAATGCGTACGTCACATACCATGCATTTTTGGTTTCATTCGGCATGCATTTTTGTTCCATACATTTTGTTCTATTGCACGCCTTATGCATCTTCACAAATGCAGGTCATCTCATGCATTCACAGAACTTTGCCGTGGCTATGATGCAATATTATGATCAGCGCTGCGGTGCTGCAGCGAGTCTCTCGGAACTGGGGAGACGGTCTCTGCGTGAGCGAACAATGGGGCACGATCATGTTGTTTCTGTCGGCAAAGGTATGTTTTCAGCAGGATCTACTTGGAATTCCTGGCCACGGAGATTTATTGAGACCAAGTTAATGAAGTGACTACAGCAAGTAGTAGGAGAAAGTCAATAGGAGTCTAACATTTAGGCCTAGCCCTGGCTAGAGCTAGGCCCTGGGTCTTGCCACTTGGCTAGGCTCGTCTAGGCTAGTCTAGACTAGGGCTAGGCTTAGCATAGTCAAGTTGAAGTTAGTCTGAGAAGGAGCCAGAGGCTGAGCTTAATGACAAGGATCTACTTAGTTGTTATATAAAACAAATAATGAATGTTCTCATTGTGCAATGGAAAGAATATATTTCCATTCATTGAAAGATGAAAATATTCTTATCATTAAACTCATAACCATTCATTATTTGTATATTATAAGACCCTGAAATCTACCTATACACAGGCTGCTGGATGGCTCTCGTATATAGCCCCCATCACACACACATCTGTAGTTTAACGTGGTCTCTTCCACGGTACAATGCTCTCTCTCTGGACATGTGTTTCTTATTGATTGCATGTTACAGGGGCGACCTGATGAAGAGGTGGAAGAGTGGGATGGGCTGTGATGGCCTGCTGGTGAGGAAAACTGATTGGCTGTTTCACCTAGAACGTCTGAAATAAAAGAGTAGCTATGGTTATTTCATATTACAATACTATACTCAACCACGTGGAGCCTTAAAATGACCAATGTTGATCATATGGCTACAATTTCAACTTTCAAAATCCTTTCATTCCCTTCTATCTTTAGCATTATCTTGAGGGTTATATCCTACATTCTTAAACTTGCAACATGATAGAGAGTGAGAAGATAAACTTAGGCATAAAAAAATGTTTGCCGTAACGGAGAAAAAATATGAGAGTTGGTCAGATTTTTTCTTTATCTTCACAATGTTTTACTCTAAAATGAATACAACATGCCACTATTTAAAGCTTTTTTTTTAAATTACATAGCAAAGATCTTATTTTACTTGTATTGGTTTAGTTTTGTTTTTTTATTTTTTTTTTTTTTTTTTTTAGGTATCCACCAGTGGATCTTCTGCGACCCCTACGCAAAACGTCCACTAGTGGAATAACTGCGCACGGTGGTCGCAGAAAATCCAGAGTCGGAGTATCAGCGCACGATGGTGTATAAATAAATTTGAAAACATAGACCTATATAAGAGAATCCATCACCGTGCGCTGAAACCTCCGTTCCCTATAAGCGACGGTGGAGTATTTCCGCGCACGGACGCAGGGAATCCACCGGTGGATTACCGGCGCACTCGTGCGCTAAAACATCCGTTCCTTATAAGCGACGGTGGAGTATTTCTGCGTCCGTGCGCGGAATATCCAAACAAAATAAAAAAAAGAATGATAAATACAATTTCCTTCATTTCCTTCTTCCTACCTCTACTCGCCTCTCATGTTATTTGTTCTTCAATACTCTATCGTGTCATGTGTGAGTTATTTTACTTAAACAACTCATAAACAATATTTAAAATTATTTTTTATATTCGTTTGATTTTCGATCTTATTAAGTAAACGAAAACAAAGAAATAACACAAAAACAAAAACAGTTAAAAGGAAAGAAAACAAAAGAATAAAAACTTACGTTTGTTATTTGAAAGCGCTTGAATTGTTTTATCTGTGTACGGTAAAGACGCCAACATTTTAATTTGGCCTGGTATCGGGAATTACCCGTCCGTTTTTTTTTTTTTTTTTTTTCATTATCTTGAGGGTTATATCCTACATTCTTAAACTTGCAACATGATAGAGAGTGAGAAGATAAACTTAGGCATAAAAAAATGTTTGCCGTAACGGAGAAAAAATATGAGAGTTGGTCAGATTTTTTCTTTATCTTCACAATGTTTTACTCTAAAATGAATACAACATGCCACTATTTAAAGCTTTTTTTTTAAATTACATAGCAAAGATCTTATTTTACTTGTATTGGTTTAGTTTTGTTTTTTTATTTTTTTGTCTTTGTTTTTTTTTTCAATTGTTGATGAAAATCATGGGTCAGTCAGCAGATTTTTTTTAATTTGTGCTAATTTCCATAAAAACATTTGAGTCGGCAGGTTTTTTAGGATCGGTCGGGTTACGGCAAACAAACATTTTTTTATGGCTTAGGCCAAAAAAAATTGTTGTATTGGAGTAACGGGCCAGTGCAAAATAGGGTAAGGCGGGCAGATTTTTTTTTTTAATAATGCATTACTACATCAATCATCACACATAGTCTATGCAATGTTATTAATATTGATACTTTTGACTCTTATTATTGAAAATCTTAAAGAGAAGTTGCCAAAGTTACACCAGAACACAAAAAACACAAAATATATTGAGACAATCGGTTAAAAATCGGGGCAAAAACAACTTGAAAAATAAGATTGTTGAAAATCCAATAAAAAAATTAGGGTAGGTATACTTTTGTACAGGGCTTGATTTTCAAAATTAGGGTAGGGCGGGTTACTCCAATACAACATTTTTTTTTTGGCCTTAGTGAAAGGTTGCATGACTTCAATAGTCATTGTCTCAACTATTATGCACACGTGACATACTAACTACAAACCCTGTGCAACTACAGCAAAACACACAGGTTCAACAAATCGTGCATTGCATTATGGGATGCAATGTTGTTTCTGATTCATATAGTCAAGGCAGATGCGTGATCTAGAAACTGATGTTTCAATCTGTCTGAAAATTAACTGTACAAACTCAAACTGTAAAAACATGGTTATTAATTACCCTACTCTGCAGTGCATTACTGTGGAAATTGGTATTCATCCAACCTCATCCCTCTCCTCCATCTCGGCTCCCCTCCCCTCACATCCTCTCCCCTGCCCTCCCCTCCAGGAACACTACACACATACACTGTTAGGAAAGTTTTTCACATTATTATTCTGGGGATGAAAAAGGTGAGACATGCTATACTAATAAATCAAGTTATAAAAGCATGCAATAGTGAACAATTGAGGTACAAACAATGATTTGTATGCAGGATGTTCTGTATATGAATCTTTTCTACGTCACATGCATTTGGCTAAGGCAAATGAGAGAAACATGCAACCCAAGCAGTATGTAATACCTGTGCTAGATTTATATAGCGATGTATGTGCGCATAATGATATTTTATGCCATGTAAAAATGCATAATGGTAATTTGCATGCATTTGGTCCAACAGAGCTGTTTTTAACAAAAATTATATCAAATATTTAAAATAAATTGACATCCTCAGAACATAAATACTATAACCACAATGGATAATAATGATCAAATACTGGTCAAGAAATATAATTTACAACACCTGTAAAATAAGTCTAAAGACTGACATATGTAATGTTTATGTAGATGAACAAAATAAACCTGATGATGAAATCAAGCACAAGTCAGAAATATCACATCCTGATATGCATGCATGTATGCGCACATACGCACACACACACACACATACACACACCAACAGACACAAATGTACTCTAGAGTTGTCATTTTCACCATAAAGCTCAAAATAGAGAATTCGCTGCCTGTTTAAATGGAAGTCGGCACAGCGAAAAACTTGTGCTCCAAAGAAAGAGGAATCTATGTTGCATTGATTCATAATTAACAATGGTACTACCCACGCCATATGCTGGTGTTAGGACTTTCCCGGTGTTTCAGTGGTAGCTATGATACGATGTCTGATGGTGAATATTCTTGCTGATTTTAAATGTTCATTGATTCAATGATGGTACAATTTCAAACAAAAAGTTCTTTAATTTTTTTTAATACAACTTTATTGTGATCATGTAACAAATTTAAAATACACCCCATCTTCTTAAGATTTCAAAATAAGTGACTACTCAGTGATGAAAAAATAGTACATTTAGGTAAAAAGTACATACCCTGCCGCTTTGGTCTTTGAATGAATGCCATATAAGAATCGGAGAACTCGCTTCCTCTCCGAGCCCTGACGGGCTCGCATTCATCTTGGCTTCCACAGTTCACGGTATAGCAAGTCTTATCCACAATCCATATTAAATCACACTCACTTCTATGGCAACAGAATTGTCTACACTCTTCTACAGAGGTTGTGTCATGTTTTTTAAATGTACTCCCTGTATTGCCCCCATCCGGCCCTGCAATATAGTATCCCCGGAACCCGGGCTCAAGAAGTGTACACGAAGAGGAGGAGGAGGAGGAGGTGCTGCTTGACGATGGGGTTTTCCCTTCTGTTGTTCCTAGATATAATAAAACAGAAAAAGATGTGGTTATTTACTGTAAATGCAAACAGTCAAGATCACCTGGGGACAATGTGCATACTTGGTTGACAGGGGGAATCAAAGTGACACCAGGAAGTTTACTGAGAATAAAAAATTGGCTTAAATCCCAGAGAATAGGGTTATAGCCGGTAGAACTCCCACACTTAACTTCATACTTTTTTTCTTTCCAATTTTTTTCTTATTTTTCTGGAATCGCGAGTCGTTTGTTAATTAAAATACTGACACCAATGAAATTGTCTCCTTGTCAGTAATGACCCTTGTTACTCAATCACAACATCAATAGAGTGTGAATACAACATCTGGCATATAATATGGTATGGGTATCTGGCCAATTATATTGAGAACAGATTTTTCTGCTTTTTAATTACAAATTGTGCTCGGGTTCCAACAGTGTTGAAACGAAGGACATCAATTTGAGTTTATAGCTACGGTACCTCACATAGTGATTAGTATTTGGACAGGGTTTGTAAGAAAATTGAAGGCAGAATCCAAGGGAGAGCCCTCAGTCAGCCTTTAATCCCTCCAGTGCAAGTTATAATATATTCACACATATTTAAAGGTGCAACGAGAGATTTAAAAGTATCCATATGTTGTGTCACATACATGTCATGATTTCGTATATAGATTAAACACACAATATAAATAAACCACACAAAAAACCAAAACAGTACAATTGCCAAGATTGCCTAAATTGTAGACACAGGAGGCAGACATGAGATAGGCAGGACTCCCGCAGGAGGGAGTGCTCCCAATTTTACCCAGGAGGGCTGGGTCAATAAACAATTAATCACCCATGCCTTTCAAGTGGTTTAATTGTGTTTCAAGTGGATTCACCCATGCCCTGTACAAAAGAATTTCAGACTGAGGAGGAAGCAGGGACTCTGCCCTGACTGCTCACAATTAGACCAAGAGGGCACTTTTCAACATATCATCCATTACATACCCCCCCATTTTAAGATAAATGAACAACCAAAGTAGTTTCCATAAATTGAGTCTCCAAGCCCCACTCCATAGCAATGATTTCATGTGGGCTACATGTACAACACCTACAATCCCACAAGAATTTTTTTTTTTTGTGAAACAATACAACAGGTTATACAAAAATCTGATAAAATGGTTGTCTTGAACTTAAAGAGCCACTGGCAATTTGGAAAATAGTGCGCTCAAGATTTTTTCAAAATTGATATTTTTGCATGTTTGTAAAGCTTTCTATACAAAACCCTCAACCGAAATGATTAAGACCAAATCCGCTCTTTAAGGGGTAAACCGAACATTTTATAATTTAAATTAAGCGTCGCCGGCAACGCGAAATTATCAGAAACTACGAAAATGGGCTTTTATCACAAGAACACCACTGACTCCGTATGCATTTTTCTCCACGCTATGCACGACTGTTTGACCGTTCCTATAACGTTTGTGGTTTTAATTACAGTGAGTACGAGTCAAAATATACATGTAAATATACACATTAGTTGTTTGATTACAGTTACTGGAAAACTTAAAAGTTGGCCTACAAATTACCTGGATGTCTTTTATCCTCATATCAATGTCCTATCTTCTCTGTTTTGGGGTAAATGTTCTTTTTTATGTGTAAAAAATATCTCTGTTCTTCCAATGGCCAGACTAGATCATTGGAGAGCAAATTGAAGACTTTCATATTTTGTGAAAATGTGCCAGTGCCACTTTAAAAAACAAGAGAAATTTGGTGGTCACTATTCTGTAGAGGCCCCAACCTTAGAGTCGATTTTGTAAGGACCTGGGAGAGTTCAGATTATAATTTTTCAACTCTAACCATTAGACTGGCACATACATTTAGCCAATCATAATTTATCCGAGTGCTGATAAAAAAAAAATGCTTTCCTACGGCATTTGAGTAAAAAAATAACCAGTTCCTGTTAAAGGGATAAGCATCAATTTGCTAATTATCTGAAAAATTTTACAAAAATCAAAATTTCATAATTTTGTATTTTGTTACTACTGGCATGGATAAGTGAACATACCTGCAAGGTTGGCTTGACATCTGTGTAATAAAGAACACAGCATTACTTTATCTGCCCTCTGTTTTTCTATGTGCATATCACATTCCGACTTGAGATCAAAAAGCCTTTCCCGGTGAATATCCCAGTTTTAAGAGTAAGCGCGATATTGCACATCCTATCAATAACATTTGACCAAAAACACACTCAAATAAAATTTTTTTATTGATCTTTGTTTATTCTGTACCGTTGTAAAACCACAATTGCTATTTAGAGTGGTAAATTTTGAGATGCCAACGCTGTAAATTTCTATTTCCAGAGACGGTATGACAAATTTCCTCAAATACTTCATTTTTTTCACTATTGGTGTGTTTGTTCTACATTTACAGCAATTTGGAATTGTACACCCTTAACCCCGATTTATCGTTTTAAAAAAAATTGCATTTCCACATTTTGTCTATTCTCTCGCCATAATATTAAAATTTACCCATTTATTTTTATTTTGGTCCTTATGCCTTTTAATGGACTGCTCACAATTAGACAAAGGGCCACTTTTCAACATATCATCCATTACATAAAAAATTGGCATTTTTCCACATTTTGTCTATTTTCTCGCCATAATCGCGGCTAATCCCTTTAAGGTGGGTCCCATAGTTGGCTCATGAGTGTTAAATAGTAACGAAAATAACTTTCTGTTCAATAGATGGTTATAATAAAACAAATGAAAATAATGATATGGCCATTTTGCCAAACCATCACACATTATTCAATGATGGTTGTAGCTGTCAGATATGTAATATAAATAATTAAAAAAAAAAAACTTTTTCATATTTTTAACATTTAGAATTTTAATTTAGAGAACCTACATCCTATTTCTATTTTCTTTGGCAGATTATGAAAGCTGGGTACTTTTCCATGATTCCCTGCTGCGGGAATCATAGAAATATTCATAATTTAAGATATGGGCATTTTTTTTTTTCCAAAACCATATTTTAACAGAGTTGGAAAAAAATCCTGTATCTTGAGTTATGAACATTTTAACATTTAACATTACCCGCAGCAAGGCAATCATGTAAAAGTACACCAGCCTTTCATAATCTCCAAGAAAATGCAATAAGGATGTGTGTTTTGGAAATAACATTCAAAAATGTCTAAATATGAAAAAATACTAATTAGGGATTTAGTGTTTTCAATGCATAGTGTTTCTTACAATTTGCCTATTTGTTGTCTGCCTGGATCATTTAGGCCACAGGAGTAGGTAGGGAATCATGATATTTGAAAATTGTCCCAAAATCACTACTCCATGAAATAACCATTCACTTTCTTCACTTCTTTTCCATAAAGACTGCTAAAATTCAAAAAGGTTTTTCATTTAAAAGTAAACATAGGGTTCCCCTTTCAGGGTTTCTTCTCAGAAACCTTATTTAGTTTACTGGTCATTGTATTTCCCTTTCCCACTCTTTCACTTTCATTTTACCGTTTATTTTCTTCCTTGTCCCACCTCTCTGACTTTTCCACGGGTGTCTTGTCCCCTCGTTTTTTTATTTCTTTCCTTTTTATCTTTCCCTTTTTTGGGTCCCCCCGGGGGTGCTGGGCTATTTGACTTTTCTTGTCCTTCCCGCGGTGTTGCTATGTCGCCTTTCTCTCTATATCGCATCTTTAGGCGGTTGAGGGAGTTTTGTATTTTCCCACTCTTTCCCTTTATGAGGCCCACTGATGCATGCTAAAAATATAGTCCATTAGCTCCCCAGCCCCCCCCTTCACCGGGGGGGGGGGGGGTGGGGGGTTTGCGAGACAACTATTTTGCAAACCTTAGTCACATTGCTATCAGAATCGGTTGTCTGCAAAAAATCCCTGGTGGTGGTGAAGGTGTGGAGGGCGCTTTTTCCAAAATGGCCGCCAAATCTGGTTTAAAATCATACATGGTATATTTTGGCTCCTAATTGATACTTAGGTCTGTAATAATCACTTGCTGATTGGAAGTAATTCTTGATACTACACATGTCAGTGATGTTTTTTTGACATCTCAAACAAAAATATTTTAGATGTTCTATAGAGGGCGCTCTTTTTCAAAATGGCCACCAAAATCTCATAGTGACATGCATTTTAAAAATTATTTTAATTGTTCTCTTTCCCATTTCAGTATGCTGTGTAGGTGCATTTACAAGACACTTTAAACAAACATATAAAATGTTAAGAGTATAGAGGGCATTTTTCAAAATGCCGCCAAATTTCCCCAAATTATGTTATTGACTTAACACATTGCCAAGTATATCTCGTGACAAAGTTTGGAAAATCAAAACCCCTACTGTTTTGTTCTGGAACGGCTTGTGAAAGCACCAAACGTTTTCATGATCCAATCAAGAAGCGAAACTCAAAACCTTGGCAAGTACATCGAGTAGACTTGTAACAGGATTCTTATCTTCCTTGTCTATCAGGAAATGAAGGAGAACGAAGAGGTTCTGCATGCCCCCACTTGATCCAAGGAGCTCGACAAGGTCCCAAGAGACTGGAAGACTTCATGTCAGCATGAAACAAACAGCAGCTTGTCAACTTCCTACGTAATGAATGGAAGAGAGATTTCAAAACTTGTGGGACGGAAGAGATTATTTCTTGTGGGGAAACGTGCTCAGATTGGATGTCAGATGGTGATAAAACCATTTCAGGAAGATGTTGAAGACCTGAGCTCATCCACACAGGAAGAAGCAGACACCGCGGTCAATCATTCTCCACTGTCTCCATATCGCATCTCATTCATATATATTCTTCAAGATCTCCAGACATCTGTGGTATTCATCTTCTGCTCCATTTCACCCGGACTTAAAGCAACAAATCCTCTTTGACACTGGATTGGCAACAAGAGGTGCCTTATTAGATTTCGTACTGTCAATTGACAATGTCGAAGACAAATTTGCCACTCAACTGCCTGCACTACGCTTGAAAGTCTAGGTGTAATTACAACCAGTTGCCTTTGCCGTGAGGGAAAGTCATTAGCCCTCAAGACCTCGGAAAATGAAGACTTTTCTTTAAGACCTTCTAGTTCTGGGGAGATCATCTGAAGTTGTAGACAGCACTCTGTAAGAATTAGAACGCTTTGTATGACGTCTGTAGATCAAAGCATCTGTCACAACTGATGTAAACACGGCATGCGGTATGAGCAATTTCTGTAACGATATTACCCAAAACCAGTGATAGTGGCTCTCAAGCTCCAGCGAATTGAATCAGTCTTCACCCTCCTTGCAGAGATGCTTTAAGAAATGCATGCCCAATGAGAGTCAATACCCAGCACTTATCCTGTATAATGCTGACCAGCATCTGCAAATATCCCCAAGCAAGTGGACATGGCTGGGAAGTTTATATACAAGTGGAGTGAAGTGATCTATGCCACAGGAATGTAGTTGACAAACTCGTTATGAAGATTATAATGATGAACTTGTAACTTTTCAGACATCATATTTAATGAAGGAATAAGGGCTGACTAATATGTGGTCAAAAGGGAAACATATCCTTTTTTCCCTATTAAAGGCAACTTCACCTGCAATTCATGTAGGTAAATGTGGGTATCATCGTATTATATGACACGTAACATGTCAGGGCATGGAATTAGGTGCTACGTGTGAGTACATTTTCACCATTGCTTGTCGTATAATAAGATATTGCCAACATTTGACATGGAAACAGGCAGAGTGTGGATGACCTCCTCTCGTGCTTATGGTAATAAGATACTATTATCAGTTTTTATACTACCTGTGCTAGACTACAGATGCCTGAAATAGTAATTCCATCTAATTAACTGCTACTTATATTCAAGAAAAAAAACAAAAAAGTGATGAGTTTAGCCTAGGTAATGCCATTCATTGAATGCTAGCGGCCCCCCCCCCCATTCTGACCAACCCCACATATTGACCACTTGGCTATACTTACAGATACAAAACTATTTGGTGCAAGTTCATTTGCCTTGAATATTTTACTCTTTAACATTTATTAGATTTTTATGCATAGTGATCACATTGATCCCACACCTCGGGCAAACCAAGTTGAGACTTTCAAATGTTGACAAAAAACCCGTGGTGTGCAACACTATTCTAGTGCTAATTTACACTGGCCCAGTGTGAAAAATAGTTATGACGGCCATTTTGAAGAACCAACGCCCTCAAGCACCCAACCTGATATTATAAATTGTTGAAATAACCTAATGAAACTGCAAACATACACAAATTCTAAGTGCGCTATTTTTAAGATGTTCCTAGTGCTCATTTTGGCATTAGTGTGTAATTTAATGGGTTTGGTAGCCGTTTTGAAAAAGCGCCCCATGCATCCCATTGCTATTTTTTTCAAATTGTTACGATAACCATTTCAATACTCACCATCACAAAAAACAACTCATCTTTTGAAGTCTTAAGGCGACATTATACTATAAAGATTAAATTTCATGGATTTTGGGGCCATTTTGAAAAAGCGCCCTCAGGCTTCACCAACACCAAATTTTTGCATGACAGCGATTCGAATGATATGCCTAGGCTATTCAAAAATGGTAGTCTCAGAAAATCGCACCCACGTGGTGTAAAATTGTTTCGGTCCATCGCCTGGTCTAAGGTCTTTGGGGCAGTCATTATGTCCTTAAGAAATTAAGTGGGATCCCCATTTTATTTTGTGAAGTTTTTCCTCTTCATTGAAAGCTTGACCCCAATAGCTGATAAGCTCATCTGTAAAATTTTCACACTGATATTTCAATCCATTTTGTAACAGAGCTTCAAAACATAATTGTAAGCCCTGTCGTAACCTGTGTAAAAGTAATGTTGGCACCAAAATGGACAACTTTTTCACTCATACATCCAAATGGCCTTTTTAGCCCTAATATTTTTACGAGTAAATGAGAAAAATAGTAGCTTCTACAGATACCCAATTTTGACCACTTCCGGAAAATCTGGCATTCTGGGGGACGAGGTTATGGATTGGGCCATGGTCCGCGAACTTACCTGCTAAGTAGCAGCAAATGAGAACTAGCACTGCACTATGTGACCAAGATTTCTTGTGATGCACACTGAAATTAAATAAGTTTAATTTAGACGAAACATCGTGGGGATGTACGGTCTTTGTCTGCTATGCGACTGTCCTGCCCCTCTGCTTCTCCTCTCGTATATGCAGCATTTATGCACTCTAACACCACACAGATGTGACCCTTCTGCATCTTGTTACAAGCAGGAGCTTCTGTTTATCTGGACGAGTTACTCTTTTGTTTGTGTTTTCTAGATTTGGCTGAGTCAGGTGTATCTCCCAATTTCATAGAGTGGACTTGATCAATTCATGCTCCCTCCCTCTCATAAATAAACCACCTGGCAAACCCAACAACAATATAAGCTAGTTACAAATTAGCATCTTTACTTCACAAGACACATACAAGCCATTTATGGTCAACTAAAAAAAAAAAAAAAACAGTCTAGAATTTTTTCGGTTCTCAGCTTTTGTGCTTGCCATTTTAGTATTAGCTGTGGCCGTCCCAGGGTTGGGTTTTTCTGCGTTCTGCGTCTTGACGCCATTTTGTGGAAAATTAGAGCTAATTATGGGACGCACTGAATTAGCTAATTATGGACGAACTGAATTTTTCACCATCCGATGGGTTGGGGGGGGGTCCAAAAATTTCAACGGACGCAGGCAAACCACACGTCCGTGTTACTTTGTGGGAATTGAAAACCTCCCAACTTTACATCTTACGGAAGATAAAAAATGTGTACCAATCACAACCTTAATATTTTAAAGCGCAAGTTTGTCGCAGCTGATTGTCTTTGATGTCTTCATCCATAAAACTGCCCTTGATGTTTGCCGATGAACTGGGTACGGTGGGTTTAGCCCATCCCAAAAACTCAATTTACTGGCCATTTCCTAAACTACAGCTTAACCACTCGCACCATAGCAGTCCATTCACCATCAATTGCTGAAACACATTGATGACATAGTAGGTGAGTCTGCCATGTTAGGGAGTCAAAAATGGCCGCCCCGGACTAAGTGATTTTGAACGCGAAACTTTCCTCAATATTTCATCCTTTTAAACGTCTCAAAAATGCAAACCCTGTAATTTGTTTGTAGGCGAATCTGTTTTCGTGTTGATTAGTGGGCGTTTCGAATAATTTCTCAAAGTGATTTTTTCACCATTTTCTGTGCGAGTTTTCCTAGCTTACTGATTGTATACATGACGCCCTGTGTGAATGCCCTGTGTGTATGTTGCCCAAAATGTTTGACTTTGGATTCAAAGGTGAGAAAGGGCAGTTGTTTAGAATGATTGGAAGTAGGATCATTTGAAAGAACTGGACAAAATAAGGAAAAATTTATTATTCTGCCATAAAAGGAAGAAGGAAAAGAAAAAAAAAGGAAAAGAAAGAGACAAAAGAAGAAAATAAAAAACGCTCCGAATTGGCAACTTTAACTGAACTAAATCGCATGTTTAAATGTCCGAATTTTCAGTGTGGCCTAATACTAAATTCATCCCAAAAGAAAAAATACAGTTAAATGAAGTCAATACGTTACTACCTTTTTCTTTATTTATACGATTTCAGATTGGATAAAACCTTACAAATCCAAATAATTATGGTGTTCAAAGAATAGCAAGGAAAACCATAGAATAATCCCACATTCATTTTCTTACCCCTTTGTTTTCCATGTACTTTAATTGTGTTATATGGCCTCCTTTTTTCTGATTAAAATATTATTTTCCCAAAATTATTTTGAGAAGAGATTTCTCATGGGAAAAGGGTTACTTTGTACTATAAAGAGAGAAAGGGGAATACCCCTATTTGTTTTTGCTAAGTGCACCTTTTAGATTGTCACAATTGGGGAAGTGGGGAATTCCCCAAGGATCAAACTTAGAACATGGTTTTTATGCTTTGAGACAAAACTTGTAAGGATCAGGGAATTTCCCCACAAAGTTATATATGGGAATGATTTTTGATTCAGGTTATGTTTATGCATGATGCTGCTGTCATGTCGATTTTTAGACTGGGAACTTTGTGAAGTCAGTATATATTTGAGATTTAGTAAGTCCCGCGGTCTACATTGCATCATCTCTCAAGTATGGTTAGCTAGTTTTTTCTACAATAATGGTAGATTCAATGCTCACACAGTGCCACAAGGATTTATTATATTTTAAATTCCTGTGAGCACGGTGGCTGTAATTTATTCTACTGTCGTTTTTGAAGCCGAAAGTGCTGGGAATCAAAATGGATTCCAAATTGTGACAGATAGAAATCGTAGGGATATCTGGACTGGATATCTGTGGAAAATGCCCGTAGATGGACTGATGTAACTTGTCGTTCTTGAAACTCTGGACAAAACGTTACTCTTCAGGACTGAAAGATTCCAAATGTGAATATTACCTGAGGATTATACGCGTGACATTGTTGCTGCTGTCATTTTTTTGAAGTCTGCGCTGTGATGACATAATCATCGTTGAACTGCAACGCTTCATTTGGACATTACTGGACCTTCTTGAGGACAATAAGTATTAACTAATTTGTGTGTAATTGTGTATTTTGATGTTATAAGTAACTGTTTTGGACTACCAAAATCTGAACCAATTACAATCATTAAAATCTGTTTAATATTGTATAAAATTCGATCACGTTTGTGCACAAGGCTTCATTAATTTGAGTTGGAAAGGTATTTCTTCTGACCTTTGACGCCTACAATACGTCATAACCAGTGAAATTAAATGATTTGTCTTATTATATTATCTTTATTAATAAATATTTTGCGCATAATATTTTCCATCTAATTTGATGCACAAAATATTTTCGCGCTGCGCTATTTTTGTATATGCATTATTTTCAGCAACATATTTATGCACATTTATCTATTTTAAAAATTAAATACCACAAATATTTAAGCTTGTTTTATTTAGTGCATTATTTAAAGTGTAATTCAAACATTTTTGAATAGCATGGTTGTAGTTGTAATTTTTAAATAGCTCTCATTTGTGGTATTTATTTTGTGGTTCTTTATTTTCATGCTACGAAATATTAACATTTTCAGTAGTCTGAATAAATAATCAATTTTTATAGGGGCATAAATAAATAAGGCCTAAAAAAAAAATGAACTCCCTACCCCAGCTTACAAAAGTAAAACCTGTTCTGTTTGGACTGCATCTGTTACATCGTGTGCTGGTTGAATCTTTCCCACGTTCCAACATTGGCTGCCAGGTGTCAGAGTGTGAGGTGTCAAAATACTACTTTTCCGGGACGGGTATTTCATGATGCCTTAGCATAAATAGTAATAAAAAAGGTTTACATTTTTTTAGTTCCAATTCCAAAGGTCTTAAAAAATCATGCAAAAATACAATAAACATTGTGGGTTACTGTAATATCACAAAAATAACGCTAATTTACACTATCAGACTCGCCATCGGAGGTCACCTTGTACACCGTAGACAAGCACGCCATGCAAAAGAACTAACATTGGGCCATGACATCATTTTTGGTCTCGGTCTGGCAACGATCATTTTTTTTTTAAATCCTCTATGATTATATGAGGCATTCTGGCTCACTGTTTGTTTCTGTACTGTTTACACCCACAGCAATCCACCTACATCCCATACATCCCGCCTCCCCTCCTACCACCACATACAACCCCACAGAACACCGCCTGTAAAATCCCTCACCCAATCCACGTCAAACCCCTAGAATCCCTCTAACAGTCCTGCATCATCATCATACATCCAGCAATCCTGTACAAAACCTCCTCAAATTTAATCAAACAAAAAAAACCAGCGCCCGTGTGATTCTTATCAAAAATGGATTTCATAAAAATAAAATTTAATCAACAAACATTATCAAACAAGCGTGTATCTGTACATTCTAGTCAAAAAATTGATTTATAAAATTTGATTTTTATAAAGCGTGCTCTGTGATTCTTATCAAAAAAATTGATTTACAAAAATAATATAATATTATATATAATAAATAAAATGGATTTGGTTGTGCAAAACTCAACTGGTATTGTCAGTTTTAAAAATAATTCAACGAGAAATCACTTATGACTTTTTCCCATCATTTCCTTCCGCAAAACCCTAGATGTAGATTGGAAAGGATCAAAAAATTTTGTTGAAGCTTGCATAAATAATGACCTTTCACAGTACTAAAATGCTATTTGATCGAGAAAACTTGAAGAAGCTATGATAGAGGCTGCCATTTTTATGGGTCATGAAAATTAGTGAACTTCTGTAAGAATGTGGTGCCAAGATTTTGACGCAGCTATGAAATAGAGGGCTGCCATTAATGGTTCATGAAAAATAAGTGAGACGATGCAAAGAATGGGGTGCTACAGAATTTTGAGAAGCTATTGAAAGCTGTTCTAAATGGTCGTGTGAAATATGTGAGACTCTGTAAAGAATGGGGAGCAAAAAAACACAAAAAAAAACCAGATTTTGATCCTGCTATGACTAATGCGCATTAATGGTTATTAAAATTAGTGAGACTCTTGTAAAGACTTGGGGAGCACAGATTTTGAAGAAGCTATGGAAGAAAGCCTGCTGGAATATGGACATGAAAATATAGTGAGACTTTGCAAAGAATGGGGTGCCACAGATTTTTTAGTCTGCTATGGTTCTGCTGCTAAAGGTGGGCATGAAAATATAGTCAGACTTTTGTAAAGAATGGGGTGCCACAAATTTTTTTAGGGCTATAGCAGAGGCGGCAAAAATGGACTGAAATATCGTCAGATTATGTGATTAATGGCGACAATGACATATTTTGTCAGATTATGTTAAAAAGAATGGGAGAGAAAATTAGAAATTTAACCTGATAAAAAAAAAATCCCCACTGAATAAAATTTCAGTCGGGATTTTAATTTTTTTTTTTTTAGATGTTTTTTTACTTGCCGGACTGATACCTCGGGAATGAATCCGAGTTGACCGCCAATCTTCTGAACTTGTTCTGAGAATACGCTTAGTGGCAATTTTCCAGCTCCCACCCCTCGAATCTAATTTTCCCCAAAGTAGGAGGCTGGCATTTTGAGAAGTTTTTTTCATAATCCTAAGTAATGTCCAATGATGAGGGGTCACCAGAACCGCTGAGTGGATAAATTCACGTTGACGATCATATTTACGTTTGAATTCTGCCATTTCTTCTTTCTTTTTTTAATGGTAAAATCCAATTAAAATCCGATGTAAAAATGCGTAACCTGATCAGCCGAAAAAAAACCTACCCCAATATTTAACTGTTTTGGTGTCGTTTCTTTCATGTCCAATTTTTTTCTAACCGTTTCATTTCATCTTCGATTCTATCTCTCACCTCTAAAAGTCGATCTTCCCGCCTTTCAATCAAGCTCTCGTTCCATTTCCTTTTCATCACTCCTTACTTTTGTATTTATTACTTCGCGAGGACTTTTTTTTTTTATTTCCGTTTTGACAAAGTCATACAAATGTACCCAACACCCACTATCGCGCCATCAATTTTTCGCAAGAAATCCGACAGCACTCCAGCTGCTTTCAAAATGCAGCTCACTACAGTACCTACTATGATTGGGAAGTGCAAGATAGCAATTTATCTCCTAGCTTATCATCACAGTAGAATCTGCTATTATTTGCAGCTGTGCCTTGATCCACGCTGTAAAGTTTTCGCGGCTCTGGTTTTGGACTGGTGGAGTCGGGCTCGGTTTTGGGACCTGGTGGTTTTGGTTTTGGAGCAGTAGGTACGGATGATACTGTCGACTTGGTCGCTGCTATTATCGATGCCACGATGTTGAATAGCAAGACACTATCGCGTTAGTATCGATGCTATCGTGACAAACCCGTCGCGTCTGAACATTCAACCTACTGTTCACATCACGGAGACTTCCACGCTTTTCGATTAAGTTTTCATCCATTTTCTAAACCAAATTTTGAAGAGAAAGTTCGGACTTTAGCTTCTTGCTCCGCTATAGCATTGTCAAAAAAATCAACGATTTCCTCCGATTGAGTTCTCGAGCTTTTTTTCGCATCTTCTTCTTACAGACAAAAATAACAAGGGTAAAAGAGGTTCTTCATCTTCAAATCCCCTCATACGTGCTATGGTTTGAGATGCTAATAGGACCTTCACCCTATGGATTTTAAGCGTGCGAGTTCTTAGGGCCTTTTCGTTACGTCTTTGTACGGATGCTCGTAAACATCAGACCAGTCTTTTGAGTTGTCCTCGCTCATTCAAAAATTGCGAATTCTTCGTGGTCGGCGATCGGATCGCTCGTGAGTTTGATGGCTAAGCTCATAGCCGATTCATTTAGCCGCTTGTTGAGTAATTGTCGCGGAATGGGTTTCTTAGGCACGGGTTTTAGAACGGTAAATCCTTGTTCTCGGCGCACTGGTGGAGTATTGATAGCTTTACTAACACTCGCACTAGCTTTCTTGGCGAGTCCTTGATTTTTTTTTATTTGTGCTTTTAAAGTCTGCAACACCTAAGACATCTCTTAAAAACCCAGGTTCCTCCCACAACCATATTGTTTTTGATGCTACTAAGGCTAAAAAATTTTTGCGGGTTTCCCTTTTGCAGTTAGTATGGTTTTTCCCTCTTCCCTCCCCTATATTTAACAAAATTCCATCATCCGCCATCGACCATTTTGTGCCCAATTTAAAAGTGACAACCCCTCCCTCTAATTCGAACTTTTTCCCTTGTCTTCGATTAATTTTTTCCAAAGCTTAGAAAGTTTTGTATTCATTTCCAAAAGCGGGTTAATTCGAAGTTATCAACCAAGATGCAACATCATATTAGGAAAGGTGGGCTGTCTTTTTTGTAATTGCTTTCATCAAACCTTCGATGTCAAATCCTCTAAACTATTTTTATCATCTTCAGGAATGTCCTGCCTCCCATTCAACGCTTCCGCGACGAGGCTGTTTCAGTTTTTAAAATATCGTTCCAAACCACCTCCAAAATCCGTTTGCTTCTTCTCTGCAGTTGCTGCTCCATTGTATCACCTACTTAGCATCCCATACATCTACTTCCTCGTCAACTTTTTCCATCTCAATATCTCCTTCCGGGACTGGTATTTCATACTGCCTTCGCATAAAAATCGTAAAAGGTTTTACATTTTTAGTTCCACTTCCAAAGGTCTTAAATCCATGCAAAATACTAACAATTTGGGTTACCTGTAAATATCACAAAAATACCGCTAATTTACAACTATCAGACTCGCCATCGGAGGTCACCTTGTACACCGTAGACAAGCACGCCATTGCAAAATGACAGCGAACAGTGTGGCCATTGAACAATCAAATTTTTGGGTCTCGGTCTGGCCAACGATCTATTTTTTTTTTAAACGCTCATCATTAGGTAAATATGAGGCATTCTGGCTCACTGTTTGATTTCTGTACTTTTTGACCAAACCCAACAGCAATCCCCCTACATCCCATACATCCCTCCTACCACCACATACAACCCCCAGAAACCCCTGTCAATCCCATCGCCCATCACCATCCACAGTAAAACCACTAAATAATCCCTCTACGTCCTGCATCAATCATCCACCAGGCAAATCCCTGTACAAACCATCAAATTAATCACACAGCTGCACGTGTGCATTCTTATTCAAAACAAAATTGATTATAAAAAATAAAATTTAATCAAACAGCTTGTATCTGTCATTCTTATCAAAATTGATTTATAAAATTTTATTTTTATACAGCGTGCACCTTTGCATTCTTATCAAAAATTGATTTAAAAAAATAATATATATTTATATATTAATAACATGGATTTGCAAACTCAATCTTGGTATTGCAGTTTTTAAAAAATATTCAACGAGAAATCATCTTATGACTTTTTCCAATCATTTCCGCAAAACCTATATGTAGATTGGAAGGAATCAAAAATTTTGTTAAGCTTGCATAAATTAATGAATCTTCACATACTAAAATGGCTATTTGCTCGAGAAACAACTTGAAGAAGCTATGATAGAGGCTGCCATTAAGGGTCTGAAAATATAGTGAGACGTTGTAAAGAATGGGGTGCCACAGATTTTGAAGAAGCTATGATAGATGCTGCCATTATGGGTCATGAAATATAGTGAACTATGAAAGAATGGGTTGCTACGATTTGAAGAATCTGGAAGAAAAGCTGTTTAATGGTCTAGAAAATATAGTGGGAGACTCGGTAAAGAATTGGGAGGCAACGAGAATTTTGATCCTGCTATACTAAATGCCGCCATATGGGTTATGAAAATAATAGTGAGACTCTTTAAAGAATGGTGGAGCAACAGATTTTTGAAGAAGCTATGGAAGAATCTGCTGAAGTATGACATGAAAATATAGTTGACTTTTGCCAGAATGGGGGCACAATAGTTGGATTCTGCTATGGCTGCTGCTGCTAAAGGTGGTCCATGAAATATAGTGCGACTTTTAAAGAAGGGGGTGCCACAAATTTTTTAGGCTATAGCAGCCGGCTTGCTAAAAAATGTACATGAAATATCTTCATATTATGATGTGATGGAATGGAGACCGTGAAAATATTGTCAGATTATGTTAATAATGGGAGAGAACATTAGGAATTTAACCTGATAAAAAAAAATCCGACTGAATAAAATTCAGTCGGTGATTTTAATTTTTTTTGTTTTTTAGATGTTTTTTTTACTTGCTGGAGATATCCTCGGGAATGCATCCTGAGTGACCAGCCAATCTCTCTGAACATGGTTGCTGAGACTACGCTTGTGACAATTTGTTCCCCAGCATCCTCGAGATCTAATTTTTCCCAATTAGGAGGCTGCATTATTGAGAAAGTTTTTTCATAATCATAGTTTTGTCCATGATGAGTCCACCAAGAACCGCTTAGTGATAAATTCGTTGACGATCATATTTACGTTTGAATCGCCCTTTTCTTCTTCTTCTTGGTTTTATTTTATGTAAAATCCAAATTAAAAATCGATGTAATTCGTAATCCTTCATCATCGCAAAACCTACCCCAATATTAACATGTTTGGTGTTCGTTTCTTCATTTACAATTTTTTCTAACGTTTTTCATTTCATCTCGATCTATCTCTCGACCAATCTAAAAGGAAAAGTCGCTCTTATCCCGCCTTTCAAGCTCTCGTCCATTTCCGATTTATCATCTCCTTCATTTTTATTCATTACTCACTAGACTTTTTTTTTTGTATCCGTTTTGACAAAGTCATACCAAATGTACCCAACACCCACTATCAGCAGCCATAAATTTTCTGCAAGAAATCCGACAGCCGCTCCAGCTGCCTTTCAAATGAAGCTTCACTACAGTACCTATGATTGATGGAAGTGCGATTAGCAGTTTATCTCCTAGCTTCAGCAGTAGATCTGCTATTTTTTTGCAGGCTGTTCCTTGATCCACTCTGGTTCAAGTTTTCGGCTCTTGTTTTGGAGCTGGTGGAGTCGGGCTCGGTTTTGGACCGGTGGTTTTGGGTTTTGGAGCAGGAGTTACGAATGATACTGTCGACTTGGTCGCTGCTACTATCGATGCCACTATGTTGAATAATTGCAGACCTAATCGCGGTTATATCGATGCTATCGTGACACCCTGCCGGCTTCTGACAATTCACCGACCGATCAGGAGACTCCATCCGCTTTCGATGAGTTTTCAATTGTTTCTACGCAAATCTTTGAAGAGAAGTTCGGACTTAGCTTCTTGTTTCGCTATAGCATTGTCAAAATCATCGATTTACGATGAAGTTCTCGAGCTTTTTTCGCTCTCTTCAGTCAAGGGTAAGAGGTTCTTCATCTTCAATCCCTCATACGAGGGTTGACGATGCTATCAGGACCTTCACCCTTGGATTTTAAGAGTGCTAGTTTCTGAGGCCTTTCGTTACTCTTTTGTACGAGAGGCTCGTAAACATCAGACATTCTTTGATTGGTCCGTGCCTCCACTCTCGAAAATTGCGAATTTCTTCGTGGTCGGCGATCGGATCGCGCTTCGTGAGTTTTGATTGCTATCTCATCCGATTCATTTAGCGCTTGTTGATTATTTCGTCGAATGGGTTTCTTTTAGCACCTGGTTTTCGAACGGTAAATCTTGTTTCTCTGCGCACAGGTGGAGTATTGATAGCTTTACTAACACTCGCACTAGCTTTGCTTGGTGGAGTCTTGAGTTTTTTTATTTGTGCTTTTTAAAGTCTGCCACACCTAAGACATCTCGTAAAAACCAGGTTCCTCCCACAAAACCATAATGTTGTTGAGGGTACTAAGAGCTAAAAATTTTTGCGGGTTTTTTTTTTTTTTTTTTTTTAATTTGTATGGTTTTTCTCCCGCAAAAATTCCATCATCCGTCATCGACCATTTTGTGACAGATTTAAAAGTGACACATCCCTCTAATCGACACTTTTTCCCTTGTCGTCGTATAATTTTCAAAGCGTAGAAAGGTTTTGTATGATTTCCAAAAGCCGTGTTAATTTCGTAAGTTCAATGCAACCAAGAATGCCAACATCATATTAGGAGGGGTCTGTCTTTTTGTAATTCTTTCACCGTCGAGTCCAATCCTCTAAACTATTTTTAATCATCTCAGGAATGTCTGCCTCCCATTTCCGCGCTTCCTCGACGAGGCTGTTCAGTTTTTTTATCGTCCCCTCCAAAATTCCGTTTCTTTCTGCAGTGCTCGCAGTTGTATCACCTACTGTATCATCCCATACATCTACTTCCTACGTCCCGCGTCACTTTTTCCATCTCAATATCTTAACGCGGTAATGATCTCAAAATCAGATCCATTTTTTTTTTTCGCTTTTTTTATTTTTATCCTAATAATAAAGAAAGATGGCAACTAATTAACTGACCAATTAAATCCGATGCGAAAACTTCTCGTTACGAAGGAACTCAAGGTATGCGTCGCACGATAAGCCAACACTCACGTACCGAGCACTATAGGCCCTGGAGGGATACTCACAGTGAGATTTCCCGATCTCGAAAACGACGTTTATAATTCTTCCGGACAACTCGATGTTGACAATTCAAGTTGGATTTGAATTCGGCAGCAGGAGCCACTAAACGATGCAAAAGAACAGTAGTGAACACTCTCGGAGAGCGATATTATCCAGATTGAAGTAAAACTAGACGTGAAGAGCGTCTCACGCTTAATGATGCCGATATTTTCATGTGTTACGAGGACATGTGGATGACCAGCAGGGAACGTGAAAATGCGGTATATAATCGGGCATCCAATCGGAGGCTGTGCGAAAATCAGGATCGATGCTGGTGACGCGGCTAATACTGTTTGCGACGGACGTGGCGACTTGGAAACGCTTCTACGATAATCTCTTCTGCATTCCCTCCCCTGGATTTGAGATGCGTCGTCCCACAACCCGTTCTTTTCCTGGTGAACTCAAGTCGCTTGTCTTACTAGCTGACATTTTAAACGATTTTGAAAAGTCGTAGTGAGCACTGCCACAACAGCCAGCTATACAAACGATTTCCGAATCCACTTGGGAATTTGAAGTTCTCACAATATCCGAGTTGGCTCATTCTGAAAAAAAACCAGCAGATGGTAGGTTTTCAATGTTCTGTCCGATAAATATCACGCGGCATAAGTAAAGAATCTTTAAATAAATCAGACACAATTTGGAATGTTTGCGTATGGCACCCCTCACCTCAGGCCAAGAGCATGAAGGTATCCTGATTATTTGTTTGTTAGATCCAAACGATTGAGGGCAACACTACCCATAGAGACTTCCGAAAAAAATTCTACAATCCCAAAATAAAAACGGTTTCGGGTCACTCTAGACTGCAACCAATCAGATATTTTCCAGCGGGATGAAACCTCCTCAGATGTTTATTGAAATCAGGAAACATTTTGCTGATGGAAAACACAGAACAGTTGCCCATAGCTTTCAATGAAGGTCATTTTTGGCTGATGTGAGTTGCCTGAATATCTAACCACAAATCTTGTCTTTGGCTGGATATGAGGTCTAGCGATGATGTCCCACGCTTCACGGAAGCGGGGAGAAAATCGAAGGTGTTGGACAATCCACATATAGAGATATAAAGGAAGCAGAGGCCGCTGGAAAACTCGATGACTACATATTTTACGTGCCAGGATGGTATGCTGAGTTTCGAAAATGGACGGCTTAGTAGTGTGGCTAAAATAAAAATGTATACTAAAACAACCGCACTCCTTTTTTTCCCCCCCCCTCCCCCCCCCTGCGATGATCGTAGGAGCGCCCTCCTGCGGAAAAACAGAGTTCACCCTTTGACCTACTTGAGAGTGAATATAAAAACTTTTTTTGAATTTATCATTATGCGTGTGTCCTACTTGATGTACACTAGGCTTACTTGACTCTCACATGTTTTTTCGAGTGAGAAAACGAATTCCGATCGTATCCGTTCCTGGTTGTTCACAAAATCGATGATTTGAGTACATCGCTGAAATTTGGTTATGAAACCTACGGAATACAAGACGGTCCAAACGTTATTTATCATAGACGATTGCAGCAGTAAATAAATCTTAAAAATGAAACGAAAAACCAATGCTTTCTAAATTAGCCTTCAGCGGTAGACACAGGAATTGCTCGGTATGGGTTCTTACTCAAAAATATAATTCGGTTTTGACGTCTTAGAGAATCAAACAAATGGATGGCGTTATTTTATGTAAAGATCGTGATAGTTTCGAAGAAGCACTGAGAGAAAACAATGTCATTCACACTTTTTGAAGAAAGAAAAAAGTTCGTGATACTTTGGCTAAAATAAGCATTCGAAAGTAATACTTATTAACGGAACCACCACGAGTTAGTAAAGTTAATATACCCTAAATTTTGTAGTATAAAAGAGGACAGATATCGAACAAATAATTGAAATGCGATGACTCCTGAGCCCTGCTGAACCTTTTGCAAAGCAAAATCTGAGATTGATAATGACAAGAGAGAAAAAAATAAAGCATGTAGTTTCGGGTCAGAGCAAAGAGTTTCTCTCGGTAAAAACTTTTACCTCTGATGAAATCGAAAAGCTAGAGCACAAGAAATTGAAAATTGTACGCTCGATAATGAATGGCAAAATCGGATCTTTATACAAGACTCTCAAAAAGCATATCGTCTCGGCTTACGCAAACATGGTAAGGCTGTTTTAACCTGGAAATTTTACTCTCACCAATCAGGAGGAGCTAGAAGAAAGTCTCAATGAGGCACCTTTCATCAACTTGGCTTTGAGTAACTGCACTAGCAGTGTGTATCAAAGATTTGGAAAATGGTTGGCTCCTATAGAGACTTTGCTGCTGACTAGTAATCATGTGAAAAAAGAATCAGATTTTGCAAAACAAAATCCTCCTGATAATAGTAAAGAAGAAATTGGCATAGACAAGATTGATTGAAAAGTGAAGCAAAAAAAAAAAAAACCTTATCAAAAATAATTTTGATAAGGGTTTCTTTTATGTCGCTCTTTCGAATATGTACCTTTTGCCGGTTGATTTTGATTTGGCTGATGTACATCCATACACATTTCTCAATATCTTTGAAACACTACCGACTGCAACATCCAATTCTTTTGATGCTGCTGTCATACTAGGAAATATTTTCTCGGCATTTGTTTCAAGACACTTGGATTTCACGCGAATAGCTTCTCCAATACGCAAAGAGCCTTTTCTTTTAGCGAGAATTATATAATTTTTCCCATGAATTTCATCTATCAAATTTTTTGCAGCGATAATTTTTGATAAGTAACCTTGACTAATTTGGAAATATTTTGCTGTGTCTGAAATCGAAAGAAAGGTTTTAGCTTCATTTGATTGAATCTCCAGTACTAAAATACTTGTTCGATTTTTCCATTTATATTTTTCTTTTTCTATATTTTGCAAAGGAGAGAGTAATTGTAGATTGTCGGTGCTATTGTTTTTCCTGTCATTATCTATGTGATCAACATGGAGGTCAGATGGTATATTGCCTTTGAAACATTCGAATACAAATCTATGCACTCGATAATTTTTTTTCTTTTTATTTCTGTATAGACATACTTGTAAATATCCTCTATGAGTTGGGCTAGGCTTCAAAACTCGCATTGTCTTTAAATTCAAAACAGATCCGTCCTCTTTTGATCCATAGTTTTTGTACACTGGGTGTTGTGCGATACAACCAGGCATTTTGATTTTTCTTATATATATTTTTTTCTTTATATCAAAAATTAATTTTATTTCATCTCTAATTTTTTTCAGAAATTTCTTGCTGCTCAGATAGTCTGCTCAAGAAAAATTATTTCTGCTTAGGTGTCTGCTCAAGAGTCTGCTCAAGAAAAATATTTCTGCTTAGATGTCTGCTCAAGAAAAAATTATTTCTGCTTAGGAAAAATTATTTCTGCTTAGATGTCTGCTCAAGAAAAAATTATGTTTGCTTAGGTGTCTGCTTAGGTGTCTGCTTAGATGTCTGCTCAAGAAAAATTATTTCTGCTTAGGAATTTTCCAATAAATAAAAGATGGAGAAATCAGATTTAATTCCAAAAACGGAAGAACCAATTCCAAAAACGGACGAAGTAGCTCCAAAAACGGAAAAAGCAGAAAAACCAAAAAAAGCTCCCGCAAAAGCAAAACCACCAGCGAAAGTGACAGCACCCACGTCCAAAAAAGTAAAAGATCCAAAAAAAGTGGCGGCTGGAAAGGCGCTGGCTGCTAAAAACAAAGAACGGCTAGCAAAATTAAAAGCTTTTGATGAGATGCAAAAAGCTGAAGCGTCTCTTTCAGAACCTGATATGGTAAAAAAAGATAATTGGTCGACCTC
>JAMKCH010075375.1:0-12659 GCA_023653785.1 Ophioderma brevispina
GTAGATCATTACGCTTAATTTGATATACATTTCAGGAGACAGTCTCAATATATTACAGAGTTATTAAGCTAAATAGACCTATCTAGGTGTAGATACGACTTTGTTGCACTCAAAATTGAATTTCTGTTGAGTACAATAAAGTCGTAACTGGTAGATACGACTTTGTTGCACTACACGGAAAACTAGTATGTAGATACGAAATTTTATTTCCTGTAAAGCGATGGTTTTTAAAAAGGTGTATAAGTAATAAATCTCCCAAAATATTTTGTGAAAAGAGCAATTTCATTTTTTACCAAATTTATGCTAATTTATGCTAATTTCGGAACAAAAGGACACAGGAGTGTCACACTAGATCACTGCTAACAACATATCTTTTATCATGGTGTCATTTTCAGAATAATGATTTTTCCATGGTATATTTCACATAGTCTATTTAATAATTACGGAACCCCTAATGGGACATCGTAAAAAATATATTTTTCTTTCGCTAATCCGTTCAAACGAATTACTAAATCGTTCAAACGGATTAGTAATCCGTTCAAACGGATTACTAAATTGTTCAAACGAATTACTAAATCGTTCAAACGGATTAATAATCTGTTAAAACGGATTAGTAATCCGTTCAAACGAATTACTAAGTCGTTCAAACGGATTAGTAATCCGTTCAAACGAATTACTAAATCGTTCAAACGGATTAGTAATCCGTTCAAACGAATTAGTAAATTGTTCAAACTGATTTATATATTATTTTTTATTGTTTAATTACATGAATATGTAAATATTTAAACAGGAAAAATATTCTTAATTAATAATTAATATTTTTTACTGACACTCCCGTTGGTGTACGGGGGGGGGGGGTTCCTAGGGACCCAACCTAATTATCTAATGACCGGGTTGATAGATTTTTTTTCATGAAAAGATGCGTATCCAAAAGTTAGACAATTACAAAAAATAGGAGTCGAAAAAAGTATATCGTTCGTCGTAAAACTGGCAAAATATATTTGCGGGTCCCTAGGAACCCCCTCCCCCTTGTCCACTTAAGTGTTAACCCTCATCTTGCGGAGTTGCCACCCCCTAGTGAACTTTCCTCCGGTGCGCTAAAATTAATGCAAAACTTTCGTAAAAAGCTCCCTCCCGGCCGTTTTAAAGAAAAAATGTGAAGGTAGCACATTCACCGAGGTGGTATGCCGTCAAAGTCCAAGGTTGGGGGGGGGGTCGTTGCCACCTATTATGCACAGTGTGTGTGCCTCTAACAAATCTTTGTTTATGTAAAACTATAGTCAATTGCATGCCATCATTTAGAAATTAAAACCACGTGAAAATCCGATATTCCTACCTTTTTCATGCAAATTGCCTATTTTCCGTGGAAAATGTCAATTTTGCCGGTTCGCGGACGTTATATGCAGTCACTGTGACGTCATACTAGTTATGTTGGTACTTATTTAGGTATCAATGGAAAGTGGATGACCATAGTTACCCACTGGTATCAAAATCATAAGCATCGGGTACTTTACAACGAATTCTCGAGGAGCATGGTAACCACCCTTCTTGGTAAACCGTGTTACAAAAAATGGTTTGGTAAGACTAGGGTTAATGCACCAAAACTATATCATTAAATTTTGACACAGAATCAGCGTTACGAATATCAACTGGTGTACTTTCCCTAAATCTGTGAAACTAACAAACCGCCAGAATATTATAAAAACATAGTTCTTGCTCTCCAATTCATAAATATGACATTTGAATGCGACGTATTGCGAAAAAAAAATCCAAAAAAAAGGAATGACCAGAATTCTTGTAAACAAACATTGTAATGCTGAATTTGTAAACAACTTAGCCACTCCAACACCAAACTCCCAGACAACCTATCAAGATATTCAACATGCTCCCCAAGAAGATGCTCTTTCCTGTAAAAGAGAAACACCGAGTTTATTTTCTTCTTTTGAATTTTTCCTTCTATCCTGGTATTGTAAGAGCCCAAACAACAGCACAGTAAACCAGTGAAGATTACAAGAACCCTGTAAAGCTTCAAAGAGCAAAAGGGAAAATCCTGCCTAGTGCCCCTGATGAGGAAACCAACTATATCGTGGAGACATTTTTTGTTGCAATGTAGAATCAATTGGTACAGAAAGAAAGATTCGAAGAAACAATATAACCGAGTTTTGCAAAATGTTTGCAGAGTTTTGCCCCCCAGTGAGTAGTTTGTCTTAGCAGATGTTTAAGATCTAGAAAAATGCATGACAGCAAACAACATCAAGATCATTAATAGGAAAGTTGGTCTTGGACAGACCAAGCATAAAGTTTGTCTAAATCATCTTGCAGATTTATATGGTCAAGTCCATACAGTTCTTAGCAATGTTAATGGTCATCTGCAAATTGAAGAAGGAAAGAAGACATATCAAAGAACAATTATCGACAAAAAATAAGAAAAAAGAATCGGGTCCCAAGCATAGAACTCCACTCTCATACTTAGGAAATATTACCAGTGAGAAAACTGCAATAATGTTGGAACATTAGACGAGTTTTTGTCTTATGACTGGCAGGGAGTACAACATACCAATTCTTAACCCTGAACCCTCAGGGATCCCTTTTATCTCCTCTACATTGCCCGGGAATACATCGGGTTTATTCTTCACCACCACCCCCGAAAAAAAAAAAAATCCCCCCCCCCCGCACGTGCAAATATCTCAAAGGACGTGTGAAAAAAATCAAACTCATTTTTTACAAATCCTGTTACCGTATTTGGTTGAACATCAAACGAGTAACAAAGTACCAACTGCCACCATCCGTAATCTAGACAGCGACTGCACCCCCATGGAAAGGCCAGGACCTCATCAAATGAAATAAGAGTAAAATAACGTATGTAACCGACTCAATGTCCAGAGAAAACCGACGACAACGAACCTGTTCTGCAATACATTCCGTGTCTCCTGGGGGACACAAACGGACAACATGGCTGAAGGAAAGTCAACTTCTAAAAATGGCTATGAAACCGCTGGTGCCTGGAGGTAACTTGTGGTCGCCTGCTCTAGCTTGCAGCAAACTGATGATGTTGAGGAGGGCATAACTGATCCATGCAATTGGCCAGATATTCTTTTTTCAAATTTAAAATCATGTTTAAGATTAATTATTTTGGGTTTAACATTCAAATGGATATTAGACCACCGGTATTAGACCAAGTAGATATTAGACCAGTTGGACATTAAAGACCAAATGGTCTTAGACCAATGGGTATTAGACCAAATGGATAATTAGACCAAATGGATATTAGACCACTGGATATTAGACCACAAATGGGCATTAGACCAGATGGAATATTAAACCAAATGGGCTCATTAGACCATTGGGTATTAGACCAAATGGATATTAGACCCATTGGATAGTAGACCAAATGGATATAGCCCAAATGGATAATTAGACTAAATGGATTTTAGACCTAAAATGGATTTTAGACAAATGGTACTTAAACACATGGTGTTTGTGGTTATAGACAAATGGCCTAGACGAAGTGGGTATTAGACTAGATTGGGCAATTAGACCAATGGATATTAGACATTCTGTTGTTAGATAATTGGATGTTAGACTAATGGCTATTAGACAAATTGGTATTAGACCATATGGGTTTAAACGAAGTATCGTTAGACCAAATGGCGATTAGAACCAAATGGAATTAGACCAAATGGCAATAAACCAGTGGGGGACTAGGGTCTGACACAAATTCTTTGAAGTCTAGCAGCACAGAAATGGTCCTCCTATACTAGATATGGGTTTTCCAACCGGAAATCATGTTTTACCCGTAATTCCTACCAAATGCACCAATGATGGTACCGAATTAGATAAAAATAAATAGTGCATATCGTATCCTTCTCATGGGTGGTTTTGTGTCATAAGCTCATTTTTACTGTCATACACTGTGCGAAAACCGTTTGCTGTCATAAATTTTTGTTTTTTGACCAGTACCAAGTACTCTTTGATGGCCTTGTAATTTTTGCGCCCACAAAATGTGCGCGTAGTGTAAAAGGCGCACTACACCGCGAGCTTGCATGGAGGCTGCATATCTACTCGTGACAGCGTTGGTGCATTGTGGGATGGAATTTCGGTAAAAAATATTTCCGGTAGTAAACCCAGGATCCAGTAGTGCATGACCATTTTAATAAAATCTAGTTGGTGAATATCTCTTAAATATGCATGGGTGGTGGTCTTCATATAAGGTAGCATTTCACGTTTGTGGCGTCTCATATAAGGTATGTTTGGAAGTGCCTGTTATAAGGGTAAACCCTAACCATAATGTAAACAAGTCCCCCCTCAAACAAACATGGGGAATTGACCTTTGTTCAAAATTTTTTCATTTATCCAGATGGCATATTTTCATACACTGATAACAATCAACAACACACAGTGACACATCAAATGCAATTAGAATTCCTTCCTCAAAGATACGCAAGTAAGGAATGCAAACCACTTTATTAATCCCTTTGTGTTTTTTGGGCCACCAGTAAAACAATGCAGTATCATTCATTACACATGTTCATCCAGGAATTGCTACGCTCTTTGAAAGTTTTAAATATTGTACAAAAAATATTAAGATTTTAAGAAATAAAAAGTCTTTTCACACTTCATCTTCCCTGACCAATAACTGACCGTGTAGACCTGTGTTGGGAGTTATGGCACCTCAAATGCACATTTGGAATGTCTCATCTCATTTATTCGAACAAGACATGACTAAAACAAAATATCAACGGCGACCGATTTACAAATATTTAGATTGTTTCAGGACTAGAATTTTGGTGAAATCCGAGAATCAATACTCGTAAAAATGTATGAATCAACTTTAAGAACTTGCAATGGGAATTTCGTGATCCACAACCTAGCCCCCCGCCCCCCAAACTTACCTAAAAAAGTTGAGTTTTTATATCCTCTTAACAATTAACCCCAAGTAATTCCAATTGGTAACCTTTCTTCCATGAAACTCCGGTTCCGTATCTGTTTTAGAAATTTGGCAATTTCGTATTTAAACGACAGAAATTACAGCACAATGGCCGATGTGGACCGTGGAAACAAACCACACATTGCTCGTAACACAGAAACCGCAAGATCAGATCGGGCGACCAAAATTTTGTGAATAAGCTCTTCTCAAGTAATATCTAGTGAAACAATGAATAAAAACAGAAGTTTGTTGGAAATCACGAAATGCACCTTTTAACACAGTAGCGATGATTAGATGATTCCCCCCACAAGTCCCGTCAAAATTCATGTTTTTGAGAATCAAGACCGTATTCTCCGCACTCTTGGCCACCAAATTTACTTTCTTCCCCTGTTTTTTTATTGCCCCTAGCTACATCCTGTGCAAATTTTACAAAATTCATAGCATGGGAAATGTGATTTTTTTCTTTCTCTAATTTTATATAGACTCTATGGAGACTGGCATATAGAGTGCGTATAACATCAAACTCATGATCTTGGTATGCCTATATGCAAGATTACTCTGCAATGACATTTTTTATTTTTGCAGGGTTAATAGCTCTTGCGTGTCCCTACTAATACATCTGTCCAAATTTTGTCACCACTGCTCAAAATTGTTCTAAAAATAAGACATTTGCAGCATGGGGTCAAACCAGCTGTGGATGACAAGAGCATATATTTAATACCAATTGTACATGGACCAAAAAAAATCTGTCAATGTACCAAATTGGTGTCAACCCAACCAGGGTTAGCACTGCTGGTAACTTCCCTATACGCTAGTAAAATCCAATCCATTTCCTTGGCACAGTTCAGTAGCTTTTCATTCACCAATGTATTGAGAAAATATAACCACCCCTTGGTTTTGTGGGTATGAATATGTGATACCCGATCACACAAGGTCAGTTCATGTCAATGCATGTATAAGTAATGACCACCATCTGAACTGTGTCCCTTGGTGATTGACCATATTGTACTCACTAGTGCTCAAAATTAACATATTTAAAGACTCCTGCCCGCCTCGTCAAATGAGATCCCTTGTGGTGGCCATTCAAAGAATTGTACGAGAACTGGGTTCACGTTTGCCAAGCCTTGTGAAACTTTCAACAATTCCTTGATTCTGGAAGTGGGCCAAGACCCATGTGATGTTTTACCAACATCTTAAAAGCTGGCCTTTTGCAATGATACCTAGTATCTTAGGGGTGCTGAATTTTGTAAAATAACTGGCCATCGGGCACATGCTCTACAGAATGTCACAGAAAATATTACCCCTGAATCTACAACATGATTTAAATCACCTACTCATTAAAATCAAAGATCTTTTTGCAATAAAAAAGAATACCATTTCCCACTATCCATCATATACAAAGGGCAATACAGAAACAAATACTATAAAAAATCAGAGGGTAACAGGTTTTACCTACTCTTTTAACTACTTAAATTACATAATTTTCATGCAAAAAAAATTGTAACTTAAGCTAAAGACTTAGCTTGAACACCTTTCAACAGTGCCATTGTTTTCTGGCATTTCAGAGAACACTTTAATCAATAAGACAAACCTTTTGGATTAAATCTAACTTTAATGAATTGAAACACATAAGCAAATGTAAGCACCATACCTTCTTTAACCAACAGTACCTAAGATCAATACATTTGAAGCTGATTAATTGGGATTTTCCGTTAATTAACATGCTGTTTTAGATTAGGAAACCATTCATATATAGTACTGTATTAAATTCTCCTCTAAATTAGGGACAAATGCTTAATTGATGTTTTGTTTTTGGCTCCGAAATGTCCCAATTAGGTGGCTTCACTGTAATGTTCATATTAGGCTTACAAGTTCCTATATTTCTGATGTACATTGGGGGGTGTATTTTTAAGTAATACAAGTTAAAAATATCAAATTCCTAACTTTTTATGGCAATTGCATACATTTCCATAACTGAAATTGTGTCAATCATTTTATTTCCACTTTCACCTGGTATTGGTCTCAAAAAGATGATCAAAAGCAAAATGGTGCAAGGTGCAATTTGAGCAAACCAATAGAAAAACTGCAAATGCTGTTTACAAAAAGGAATATTTTAAGGAGGAAAAGGTTTGTAAGAAGAGAACTGGATGTTGGATATATTTAGTGTAACACTGTGGACCTAATTTAAAAGGTGCGTGTTCCGGATCGTATTGAGACCCCCCGATTTACCGGGAAGTAGTATCACTTTGATATCAGATGAAAGGCCATATTTTTTCATTGTCATCCTGAAATTTGCCCCTCAAATCCATTTCATTCCAAGATATAAACAAAAAAACAGCCCTTTTAGTGGTTAACCATCAATATTAGACAGTATTGAATAGGGCTTGCAACATGCATATTGGGCTACCATCAAAACCGAAAGTTTGTTTCCCACGTACAATTGATGAGGTGTCATGTGCAAGTGCCAGGCTCTAAATATCAAAAAGAGAACACGATAGACAAAAAAAAGAAAAACGTAAAAAAAATAAAAAATTACAAATTAAAATTATTATTTCAGAATTATATAACAAAAATGAAGGGTTAAAAAAAATCTGATACACCAAATCGGCATTATGATTCCGGTTGACTGCGCAAGTGATTAGGTCACTATAATGTCAGAGGAGGAGTCCTCAAGCCGATCGGTATGACAAGGTTGCCATAGTTCTCCAATGCGATGAATTAGTAGCTAATGAATTCATATGATTTTTCCTGTTTTTTTACCACATCATTCTTATTGAAGCAAAATATTGTTGCCTATATAATACAAATGTGACCAAAGTATAACAACCAACAGCACATGAAACTCAATAATGAGTCATTTTGTGGTAACGGCGAGTTTCATCGGCACGTTAATTCGCATTAGAAATCTACAGCAACCCTTGTTTGTGTTTTCAAGTTTTAGGACACCCGTGATTGGCGTGATATTACCCACGATGGCATAACAAAGCTATGAGGGTCGATTTGTTTATTGATCAGCTGGTGGTGTGTCTACAAAAACTGCTTTAGCAAGACGCTGGTGGTTCAAGCCTCTTTCAATTTCCACTACGACAAATCCATGCATATACGAAGACAGACACAAAACCACAAAACGATTTAGCCGCTTTAATTTTGGTCGGTCATGGGTGTTCTTGACCCATATACGACTTGTTCTTCGGTCCGTTATTCACATAAAAAATTGCAGAAATAACGCTTGGAGTGGAGTTGGTTCTTCAGCTCCAACAGTATTGGGACATGAAAAACATATATTGCTTTACAACATACCAAAAAATCATATTTTTTCATCCAAGATTTCAATAGTTAAACCCAGGCATGGCTGAATTTGGAATTTCTCTGGCTGCCACTGCCTAGCTTAAGCCTACTTAAAAAAATACAATTGGTCCTCTGACCACTTGTGTCAGCTGTCATCGCGGTTTGTGAAAGATAGGCCTCACATGACATTTGACCTTGATATGTGACTTTGACCTCATAAAGAAATGAGAGTTGCATTTAACTCCATAAACCAGTTTGGGTTTCCATTGAACTTCAACTTTTCAAATTAGGTCAATTTTAACATTTTCAGCTCAGCCCTCTTACAACTTGACCTTTCCACATGACCCTTGACCTGGAATGTGACCTTTAACCTCTCAACAAATGGAGGATGCAATGTTGCACCTGTGACCCCAGATTTATTTAATCCATAAAGTATGTGGCTATTACAAGCAACAACATCACAACAACGACGAAACTACATGGACCAAGTGATCCCATGTGTCTTCCTGCCTTAAAGAGGCTGACTCAGAGATTTCCTGAGGAGGGCGCCCTCCATTTCCACAAAAATCGTGGTTTTTTTTGCATGTACTCATGCTTGTCCATATACTACTCACTGTGTGAAATTGCTAAGCTTAAATCAATTCCTTCAATGAAAATCACAACTTTATTATAAAATTCCGGATCTCGGAATTTTGTATAAAATACACAGTATCCTATGGGACGTATACTCCCATAAATGTTTACTGCATCAAAACGAAAAATCTGAATTCTCTCAAATTTTCGGATTTGTGCTTTTAGGTTACTATCCTTTAGTTTCTAGTGACTATTTTTCATTATTAACACAAAAATATTATTTACGACTCTCCGATCAGACTTTAAGACACTATCAGTGATTTTATTTCGAAAGAATCAACAATAATCGAAACAATTTGCAGGAAAACCTTAAAAGTGAAGGACAAGCCTGTAGAATTCTAATATAAGTTCCTTTTTCCAACTGAAGAATTGATAGAAAAGGAAGAAAACGGCAGTGTTCATATATAACGATTCTCCATTCATTACGTGTTGTTGTAGTAGTGCCCGAACTGACACTAATGCTAAATATATCAGATTTTGTCTTAATAGGGCTGCTGGTCCTATCATTTTTTTAGGGTATGTTAGGAGCCCTATGATTGTTGCCGAATGCAAAATCTGATTGTTTGATGATTTTTTCGATTTTTCGATTTAGCAAATCACTGAAGTGCCCTTTAAGGCAGGCGACCCAAAATGATATACAAATAAAGCACTACATGCAAGATAAGAAAAACTTTAATATTCTCAAGCTGATTATGCCAATATCAAGTTGAGAAGTTTCCAGTAGCAAATAAGTATGCCATTTCCATCACGCTACTGTACAACTTCATACAGTGCATGACGGCATCAATTGCAATACCCTCATTTGCATATTTGGGGCTTCTATGAACTTTACCAAATTTTTGTTGTCCTAAGGGATTCTGAGGTAAATTTGTTATTAAAAATATGTGTTTGTGTTTATGCGCGCCCGACTAATCAAATGGGAAATCAATATCCATGAAGAAAACAATTGTCTTTCCTGGCTCATTGTGTTTTATTGGTGTTTGAATGATATTTTGCACTTTGGTGGGAACGACAGTCTAGGGTTGTTATTGGGCTTTTTAAAAAGTGACCCTACAGGTCAGAGGTCATTTAAAGGTCACTTTACCTAGAATCCCTAGACAACAAAATTTGGTAAAATTTTTATAGAAATATTCCCAAATATGCAAAATGATGTATTGCAATTGATGGTGCCGTTCATGCACTGTAGATTTGTTGGCAGTAGCCGGCTTGAGGGAAATTGCAATCCTTCATTTGCAATACTTGGAAGGTCTCAATCTTGTATATTGGCAATAATCACTTGGAGAATATTAAAGTTTTTCTTATCTTTTTGCATTGTAGTGCTTTCTTTGTATATCATTTTTGTGTCGCCTGCTTAAAATTCACTATCAGTTGATTTGCTAATCAGAAAATCGAAAAAATCCATCAAAATCGAGATTTTTTGCATGCTTCAACAATCATAGGATCCTAACTACCCTACAAATAGAGGACAGAAGCACCCTAATTAAGGACCAAATCTGATATTTTATATTAGTGTGTTCGGGCACTTACCTACAACAGTAATTGAATGGAGATTCGTATATATGAACCTGCCACTGCCGTTTTCTTCCTTTTCTATCATTCTTTTTCTTCAGTTTGAAAAGTAACTTATGAGAAATTCCTAGCAGGCTTGTCCTTCATTTTAAGTATTCTTCAATTTCTGAATATTTTTGGATTGATTCTTTCGAATAAATCACTGGGATAGTGTCTTAAAGTCTGACTTCGGAGATTTTGTAATAATATTTTTTGTGTAATAATGAAAAATAGTCAACTAGAACTAAATATAGTAACCTAAAATGCACCATTCCAGAAATTTGAGATTATCAGATTTTTCGTTTGATGCAGTAAACATTTATGTGTAAGTATTAACCGTCAATAGGATACTGTGGTATAACAAATTCCGGATCCGGAATTTTAAATAAGAAGTTGTTATTTTGCCTATATGAAGTCAATTCGATTTTAAGCTTAGCAATTTCACACACAGTTGGTTAGTAAATGGGGACAGCCTTATTTACATGCAAAAAAACCAGCGATTTTTGTGAAATTGAGGCAAAAACCCTCCTCATTAAATCTCGAGTCACTTTAAGCCGGAAGACCACTAGGGAGCACTTTGTCTCACTGTTTGTCTGTTTGTTGTTGACTTGTCTGTTTGCTTGTAATAGCCACATACTTTAATGGATTTAAAATCACTCTTGGTCACAGGTGCAACAATGCATCCTCCATTTTGTTGATGAGGTTAAAGGTCACATCCAAGGTCAAGGGTCATGTGAGGTTCAAGTTGTAAGATGGGCTAATGTAAATGACCTCATCATTTGAAAAGTGAAGTTCAATTGGACCAACTTGGTTTATGGAGTTAAATGCCCAACTCTCATTTTTTATGAGGTCAAAGTCACATATCAAGGTCAAAGGTCATGTGATGCCTAATCTTCACAACCGCGATTGATCAAGCTACACAAGTTGTCTGAGTACCAATATTCTTAAGGTAGGCTTAAGCTAGGCAGTGGCAGCCAATAAATTCCAAATTCAGCCATTGCCTTTGGTTAACTTTGAAATCTTTGATGAAAAAATATGAGTTTTTTGGTATGATGTTTGTAAAGCTATATATTTTTTCATTCCCAAAACTGTAGGAGCTGAAGAATCACTTCCACTCCAGCTTACTTCTGAATTTTTAATTTATGAAAACGTACGAAGACAAGTCGTTATAGGGTCCAGGGAACACCCATGACCGACCAAATAAAGCTTGCCTTAATCGTTTGTGGTTTGTGTCTGTCTTGCTGTAATGTAATGCATGGATTTGTTGTCGGGTAAATTGAAATAGGCTTGACCACCATCGGTCTGGCTAAAGCAGTTTTTGTAGACCACCACCAGCTGATCAATAACAAAAATCGACAATCAAGATTTGTGATTGCATTGTGTGTAATAATCACGCCAATCACGGGTGTCCCTACAATCTTGAAACCACAACAAGGGTTGCCTGTCGATTTCGAATGCGATACTTTTGCCATGACTCTCCGTTAACCTCACACAAATGAACTCATTGCTATTGAGTTCAATGTTCTGTTTGGTTGTTTATACCTTTGTCACATTTGTATATATATAGGCAAACAATACTTTTGCTCAATTAAGATGAAGGTGGGTAAAAGACAGGAAAAATCATATTGAATTCATGTAGCTACTAAGTGCAGCGCATTGGAGAACTACAGCAACCTTGTCGTACCGATCGTGTTGAGGACTCCTGACCTCTTACATAGATGACTATCACTTGCCGCAGGTCAACCGTAAGTCATAATGCCGATTTGGTGTATCAGAATTTTTAACCCTTCATTTTGTATATAATTCTGACATAAATTATTTTAATTTGTAATCGATACTTAAATGTGCTTTTTTTCCGATTTATGTGGATTGTGTTCTCTACTTGATATGAGAGCTGGCACTTGCACATACACCTCATCAATTGTAAACCACCGTGGAAACAAACTTTCGTTTTTGATGGTAGACACAATAATGCATGTTTGCAAACCCTATGCAATACTTCTGTGTGCTAATATGATGGTTAACCACTAAAAATGGCGGTTTTTTGTTTATAATCTTGGGAATGAAATGGATTTGAGGGGTCAAATTTCAGATGACAAGAGAAAAATGTGGCCCTTCATCTTATATCAAAATTATACGACTGTCGGTGTAAATCGGGGTCGGGTGGGTCTCAAAGACGATCGGAACATCACCTTTAAGATTAGTGCACATTGTAGCACTTAAATATATCCAACCTACCATTCTCTTCTTAAAAACCTTTCTT